>JAWDGP010001927.1:455000-460000 GCA_033675545.1 Elysia crispata
ATTTCCTTGTTAGAGTTGAAACTGCTCACATGTTTTAATTGGAGGTATATCATTTAAAAGTATGGATGAACAGGGAAAAGCATTTTTGTTTTTGGAAATTTCCTTCACCGCTCAACACTTTAAAACATAGATGACTCATTAAAACGCATCGCGCTAATCCCTGTCATGTGTCATCCCCGCTGTGAGGATGCTCTCCTTGGCTGCATTATTAATATGGAGATCTACCGTGGCGTTGATGCAGAGCTATTTGACGTTAAGCACTTTCTGGAGATTTAAAGATGCTTAGCATTCTGGTTCTTCGTTTATGTCTTCTTTACTTTTCCATGAAAATAAAAAAATAAAAAGCTGTGGATGAAGTTTGAAGAGGGGTAAGATGCTGTACATGAAATCGAGAGCCTGTGACGTAGATCACCACTTTTTTCCCTTCAATGGCACGTGTACAAAGTCCAAATTTTATAATTTTTTTTTAAATAGAAAGTTAATATATCTATATTTAACTTTCGTAATGATATTGTTTTAGAGAATCCAAGAAAGGAAACTGTGATATTTATTATATTGGTTGTTTAATGTGTAATAATTGTACGAAAGAAGAGTAATTCATGGCGGATTAAATATACGCAACGTATTGAGCACACAGACCCGTCCTCCCCAATCCCCGTGCCCCCCCCCCCTAAAAAAATAACCAACAAACAAACAAAAAATTTTTTTAACAAAAGACGACAGTTGCAAATGACTATAAATGATTCTCTAGAACTGTCTCTAAATATAAAGAAACATATTCAACAACATATCTGTATTTTAGTAAAGATTAATATCCTCCTTCTCACAGAACTTGAGAAATTGTAAAATAAGTACAGTTTTAGTTACAATAAAATTGTAAGATTATGTTGAATTGTACTGACTTAGATTTTGATGTACATTGTCTTTTATCGGATCTGTAAAGTTTTCAATGTATTTCCTCTCTTCAAAATATTGTGTCACTGATCAATAGGTTTTTGTCTGACCAGAGAGGTGGGACCTTACCTTATTGGGCGTCTAAGATTGAGATAGCTCTCAATAATGCTTGTGCCTTGTTATGAATCATGACTAACGATGGCCATCAATAATTCACGTAGATCTGATTTTCTATAAGAGCACTAATGTTAAAATATCATTATATCGGCCATTATAATGAACATGGAGATGATCACAATGTATCATTAGTGACATCGCTGTCGATGTCCTCATCACTAATGCACTTAAAGTTGATATGACAACTTATTTCGCACCTTATCTAGGAAACCGTCGTCTGTTAAGTATCATCTAAGACGTGCAGCAAACAGATATGCGGCACGAAACCTCTAGCTTCAGAACTTTCTTTTTAAGTGCTGAACTTTCACGATTTGCTTCTTAAAATTAAGACTAGACAAACAAAATTATTGAAAAATAGGGAACACAATTTGGGTAAATGATTTTTTACGACAGCTTAACCGGCGTAGATCGTTTTTAATGTACTTTATGGAAAAGAAGGGGACTAAAAGAAACTTATTCCTATGCTTTTCCATTTTTAGAATTAAGAAATACTGAACAAATTTTTAGCCTATTTACGTGGCAGATGCTTCGGTCAATAAAAAAGGCCTTATTCAGGCTAAAACTAATTTGTTTCCCTTATACTGCAATTAATTATTTTTTCACCAACAAAAATATTTGTAGGGCTTTATGTACAAAAATGCATCAAATTTGGCGATGAAATAACTCGGGCTAGATTTGCGCTTGCCTGAATTTTCGAAGGACTCGTCTTTTTATATTCTTAAATTTTAATTTTCAGCTTAACCTTCATTCTTTCACTACAATTAGTTTATTTCGGGTGTTTTTTTGTTTTGTTTTTGCTTTTGTTTTCTTGTTTTTTCGCTTTTTTTTTTTTTTTTTTTTTTTTTTTGGGGGGGGGGGGGGGGGGGGGGGTTTTCTTGGTTTTTACATTTTTTTCCGAAAAAGAAGGCCTAGATTTTAAGATCATATTACAGCCCCAAGCAGAGTAGGCTCTTGGCTCTCTATGAGGTTACGCTTTTATTTTGTGAACAAGCGGAAGGGATGGATTCATATAAGTTAAAGAATTTCGCGTGGTATCAGGCGTTGCATGATGTACCCAAGCCACGTCACTTTTTGGCAAAGGATTAAAAAAAAAAAAAAGCATTTGTCATTTCTGTCAAAGTATCTTTTCGACGTTTCTTTTAGCATTTTTTGTTCGTGCCAATTTAAAATGCTTCAAAATTCTCACAAACAATATCACGCAAGTTTCTCTATGAAATATCAACTGTAAGAACCCCAATCTTTATTTTCATGATTCTGATCGACCAAATCTTATGAGCACGTGTTGTTTACGGGGAGTGGCCAGTATAACCCTTGGGCTAGTGGTGACAGCCACTCTGGTAGAGAAGACAGTGTTAAAAAAATACCCCAGTGATTTACCTGTTGTAGCCATAGCATTCTAACTGTATGACTGTGGCAAAAATGTGTCTTAGAATTTCAAATGCATTTGGTACAAATAGAGGCAGAAATCAAACAAATTTTGTATCGCTGCCTCTCACTAGTCTCCAGTAAGGCTCCCATTTAGATTTTCAGGTAACAAAATCATCCACTGCAGTAACTCAGCGACTGAATGGTGCTTCAAATATTATGTTGCAAACCACTCAAAGATTTTTAAAGTACATTTTATTTCAAAATCATGCCTTTCAAAACTGTCATCTTTTATGTTTCACATTCGAAATATTTAATATGCATAGTTTGCTCATCACTTATTTCGCTATCTGGACTTCTAATGAAAAACTAAGAGGAGAGAGATATTTGGTGATGGTAATTTGTAGCTTTGGCGTTGTGTTGACATCCCATGCAAACATTTCAAATTGCGATTTGAAGAAGTCTTGCTGTATTCAGATAAATTGTATGCTATATTATTATTAAATATGACATTTCTTCACCAAAAAGGTAAAAAAAAGCCATCTAACCACGTCAATTATGACTCCGCAAGAGGGTACCGTATACAATTAAGTTTTTCAACATTAGGTACTGTATGTTGGCTTCGGTAACGACACGAACTGGAAACGCCTTGTATGCAAGTGAGTGCCTAATTAGATGATAAAGTCTGACAAGTTCCGAAGGAGGCAGTGAGTGTGAAAATAGCGGCCACGCCTTGCTATATTTCTGTAGAAACTCATTAATGTCTTTGCTGATGGATACTTTAGTGAAAAGATTGTCACCATCTGTCTATGACTCGTCAGACCGATACAAGATAAAGCCGGAGTTATGTCCGAATAGGGCTATATGTATAGCATAGATAATATTAGGAGATAGTGATGTAACCTTACTAATAGAAGAATTGAAGGCATCATAGTTGTTGCTTTTGTTGTTGTTGTTATTGTTCTTCTTCTTCTTCTTCTTATTATTATTATTATTATTATTATTATTATTATTATTATTATTATTATTATTATTATTATTATTATTATTATTATTATCATCATTATCATCATCATCATCATCATCTTCATCACCATAATTATTATTATTATTATTATTATTATTATTATTATTATTATTATTATTATTATTATTATTATTATTATTACTATTATTATTATTATTATTATTATTATTATTATTATTATTATTATTATTATTATTATTATTATTATTATTATTGTTATTATTATTATTACCATAATTATTATCATCTTCATCATCATCATCATCATCATCATCATCATCATCATCATTATTATTATTATTATTATTATTATTATTATTATTATTATTATTATTATTATTATTATTATTATTATTATCATTATTATTATTATTATTAATATTATTATTATAATCGTTAATTTATACTTAAATAATTATATTTAACAATGTGAGATGTGATTCAAATAGTATGTTTTAATTTAGGAATTACAAGAATCAGGAATATCATTAATGTTCACCATTCAACATTCAACAAAAAGCTGCTCATCATCTCACAGTGAACTCAATTTTAAAGTTAAAATCTATTTGGTCCACTTACATTACTGAAAGGAACCTGTAGAGAGGTAAGGAGTAAAGCTGCAAGTTGCAGGCATTGCAGGTGAACTAATTTTTATGCTACTGTATGAACTAGAGGCCATGAGTGTATTTTTCCGATATTTTCTTTTTTCTCTGACGATACTTTGCTTCATTGCCTTAGAAATAAATAACTTTTTCTGGGTGACATCAATTAACAATACTTTGCAATAAAATTTGTCGTCAAAGCATTTGTTTATCAAATGTGGTAGCTTACTTAAGTGAAATGGTTTTCTAAGCTAAGTTATATTTCAATTTAGTTTTACTGAAGGAGAAGCAAGCGTTATCTTATTAGTTTTACGTACCATGTCAGGAGATTTTTATACCAAACGTCTTTTGAGAGAAAAAAAAAGAGGATTCTAATATGTTTCTTGTTACGATACCTCAAAGCAAAAAAAGCCACAGGATAAGGCATGGCGGTGTCAGATTGTGCCCTATATTTTAGTGTCTTCTCCTCGTTTTCCTGTTCCACCCACATTCTTTAAAGCACAAATCTGAAGCGAGGGACCCGTCAATCATCCGGAAACTAGCCTGGAATCTCCAGACCTCTTCAGGTCTTCTTGTGTCTATTCATTTGACTGTCTTCGCCTTTTTCCTCTGTATTTATACAAAGATGAAAGCCCTGAGCAAGCTGATTGCTTCGGATTCTCCGCCATATTCCAGATGAGATGAATATCATAAAATAGGCCTTTATCAAACTTCACATTTCCAAGATTGCTTTTTGTTCAATTAAAAAACATAAAAAACAAAACCTGAATCAGATTACCAATTTATTCCAAAACATATGTTAACTAGTTATTTAAAAAAGGATAAATTAGCGAACTCGTTTGGATTCATTTCGCAATATTGTATTATGATGGCTATTTTAGAACATAAAAGAATTGAGTTTTACTGTGTTAAGAGCCTTGAGAAATGACCATCCC
>JAWDGP010001927.1:465000-480000 GCA_033675545.1 Elysia crispata
TACACCATGCCTATAATAACGTTATGTGGTGGTCGTCAAAGAGAGGACCTAGAAGTAGCGAGTTGTAACTTAAATAACTGAAATAAAAGAGCGATACATGTGAGTGTGTGAGTGAACAGTGCAAGAGCTTTATGGTTGACGAAAGTTAATTGCGAGAATGACTCTTTGATACCAATTTCAGACCATTTTTAAAGAAAAATCTCTCATGAGAGAAGCACGAGTGATTTTCATGATCTGCGCCAGAAGGCTCTCTAGATTGAGTTCTATTCAGTTCAACCGGTAGATAATGCGTATATTAGGAACGGGATGGGCACTCGCAAATTATTGAGCAGTTGAACAACTAAATAGGACTGATAGTAGCAGGTTATTAGATGCTGGTCAGCTCGTGCAGCTCTGTTGAATGTGTTAATTGTCTGAGGTCTTAATTGTACTGCGGATTCATCCATTCGTGGGGCTCTTCAGCTTTATTAAAATCTGGTTGGTATAAGGATATTACAGGGGTTCTAAGGATGGAGAGACTCAGAGAGAGAGAGAGAGGGAGGGAGGGAGAGAGAAAGAAAGAGAGAGAGGGAGGGAGGGAGAGAGAGAAAGAGAAAGAGAGAGGAAGAGAGAGAGAGAGAGAGAGAGAGAGAGAGAGAGAGAGAGAGAGAGAGAGAGAGAGAGAGAGAGAGAGAGAGAGAGAATTTTGCTGTTTCTGAACCCGCAGAGTAATTACTGCGCAAAACGGGAGGATGAGTGCGCCATCGCTGATTTCCAGTTCCAAGGTCAATCATAAATATCATTGTTAGTTTTATCTCTTAAGTCAAACAGGTTATTGGGCTCCCGTCAAGCCATGGAAAGCGACGGTAAATCATTACGTAATTCGAACACATAGCCCACGCGAGGATTTTACCGTGGACCCTTCACATTTTCAATCAAAATTTCTACCGACTGAGCCATCCTCGTCCGAAAGAGAACAGGAGAAATGTCATTAGGCAGATAGATAGAAAGATAGATAAATTGACAGGTAAGTAGTTGGATAGATAGAAAAACAGGCAGAGAGGAAGGAGAGTGAGAGAGAGAGAGAGAGAGAGAGAGAGAGAGAGAGAGAGAGAGAGAGAGAGAGAGAGAAATCAGAGAGGGAGACAGACAGACAGAGCGTCGGGTTAAGATGCTGGCTGGAAGGTAGCTCGCATCAAGAATCGAGAAAACGAAAATGGTAAAGTCGTAGATATTACAGTAGGGAGAGCGTTGTGTACGTAAGAGAGAGAGAGAGAGAGAGAGAGAGAGAGAGAGAGAGAGAGAGAGAGAGAGATAAAGACAAAGAGTCGCGGGGGAACAGAGTGTGTGTGTGAGAGAGAGAGAGAGAGAGAGAGAGAGAGAGAGAGGGGCAGAGATAAGGACAAAGA
The DNA here is from genome assembly GCA_033675545.1 of Elysia crispata. Lineage (NCBI taxonomy): Eukaryota > Metazoa > Mollusca > Gastropoda > Plakobranchidae > Elysia > Elysia crispata. The sequence continues at coordinate 466,389 of JAWDGP010001927.1, forward strand.
GTCGCGGGGAAACAGAGTGTGTGTGTGTGTGTGTGAGAGAGAGAGAGAGAGAGAGAGGTGTCACAGAAAATTATCAATAGCTTCTGGCATGAAGTTGTTTCTTTATATTACATTTATTTCCTAAGTATAATTAAGTTTTTTGTTAGTTACAATTCTTCTTGAGGCTAAATTGAAACTTTATTTTTGTTTTAAATTTTCTGGTCAAGAGATTATTTTTAGATTTGTACAGCAGCTTTTTTAACGAGAGGTGAAGATCTAAGGAGATGGAAGAAAGACAAAGAAACAGAGAGATGGACAAAGAGACAGAGAGATGGACAAAGAGACAGAGAGATGGACAAAGAGACAGAGAGATGGACAAAGAGACAGAGAGATGGACAAAGAGACAGAGAGATGGACAAAGAGACAGAGAGATGGACAAAGAGACAGAGAGATGGACAAAGAGACAGAGAGATGGACAAAGAGACAGAGAGATGGACAAAGAGACAGAGAGAGGGACAGATAGAGGGAAATAGGAGGAAGAGGAGGAGAGGAGCAGAAGAAAAACAATTTGAGAAAAGTTAATGAATTTTATGGCAGACTAAAAGGTTTGGAAGGATGCATTAATTTAAGAATCTTTTTAACCGTAACTTTTTTATTTGATATACAAACACCGTATTGATCTGAATAGTAATCAATATTATAGATGATTTTTTTTTAATGTAACGAGTTTTTCCTTCCTTTTTTCCCCGTTTCTCTGAGTTCATGACCTATCATATTTTTTTTCCATGTGACTTATCCAGTGGAAAAGAGAAAAAAAAAACTCTAGAAATAAGATTAAACACTTTCGCAAATCATATCTCAAGAACAGTCTTCATGATCTGAAAAAAAAATTAAAACTGTTTTCATTGTCTAAAATATAATTTATTCGGTTGAACTTGCGACGCGTCTCTTTTTTTAATTTAGGTAGATCTACAGTACGTGGATCGTTTTATTTAATAAAATAAATCGGAACAACCTGAAGCGAGAGGAAGGAGATCAATAACACTGATTACATTCATTATTTTTCTTCCGTTTCTTTAATTTTTACTCCCATTGACAGGTTGTGAGATTATGAACTCCCAAAATGCCTAGGCCTAGTAAACCTCGGCCTAACCATTCCGCTTTCTGCACCTGCCGTTTCCGGTTGGGGACGATCGGGAGTGATCCGGGCAGATGGTAGGCTCGTAGCAACTGAAATCAACAAAGTGCTCTGCCTTACGTACTTGAGGACTTAAAAAAATAAGGTGGTTTTTTTTTTCAATTAATCAAACCGAAACTTCAAAGTAGGGCCTAGAGCACTTATGCAACCATTATTCGTTTTAAGTGTGTAAATTCTTTTTCGGTCTTGGCCTGCACTTTGCCAAATAATAAATATTTTTTAACGCAGCGGCAATTTTTAATAAAAGATCAATAAGATTCTGTTTATATAATAAGGAGAAGTGTACATATAACATTTGCTGTTTTTTTTTTCCTTTTTTTTTAATGAAGAAATTTCACTTTGAATAGTAATTGAGGTAAGAGTGAGAAAACGTGACCTATTTTGCAGTTTTCCAAGATTAAAAGCAGCTGAATTTGGCTGAAAATTCGATATTTAACTAAGAGTAAATACTTTTGTTCGCTATATTAAGTACACGTACTTTCTACAATTCGCATAAGACGTTTAACTTTAAAAGAATACACACTTTTGTTTTAATTTCTTCACCGCGTTGACGTCAATGTTTAAATGTGATCAAAACCATCTTGTTATGAGCGGTATTTAGAACGCTCTTGCACCTAGCTGTATTAGAAGTTATCAAACACTGTCCAAGTTCTTTCGCCTTGCGGATAGTTTACGATCATTCGCATTTTGATGAGATTCAAGTGTGCACCTTAGATCGAGGATAGTCATAATATCATCGACGATGTTTACCCTAGGGACTTGATATCTATGGAAGTATCTAACGTTACACAGGAGAATTTAGACTAGATCTAGTTCTGTAGCTTCAACGAGAGGAGGCGCATGACATGTTTTGAACAATTCACCACGCTGGATCTATGGGATGAAAACTGAATTAATTGAGTTGCGTTTAATTTAATGATCAATCATATATTGTCGATCTAGCTCACAGTTGTTTTTTGTTTTTGTTTTTTTTAAAGATTTTGAGCAGATTTTTGCATTTATTCACATTGTTCTAACTTCCACAAAATAAAGCTCTGCACCAATAAAATAAAAATATTTCATCCATTGAACGAAATACGTAGAGGCTGAGGCATTTTCACCAGCTATAATAAATTATGAGGCATGCACTAGATTAAAGACATGGGCTTTTGTAGTGGTAAATTTTGAAGCTTTCCCCACAGACTATGTTGCCTTATATAAGTATTACTTTACTATAAAAAATGTATAAAAAGACCTTTTTACTTTAAACCGAAAATCGTTTTCAGTATCTTAGTTTGCTGTTAGGAACTACCAGAAAAGAAACCCCGGTAGTGTAAGATACCATAGAGCTCCATAAAGCTGAGAATAATTAAATATTTCTATCACAAAGCCTCTTTCGTATGGAGTTGATTTGAATTTTTCTCTTACCTTTGAAAACAAATAAAACATCTTTAGAGTAATCAATTCGAAGAATAAAATATACACTGTAAAGAAATAATAAGCTTTATATTCGGAGGCCTTTTATGGTTTCAAGTTCGTTTGTTTAATTTGTCATATCAACCCTTTACTTTCGATCCAATACTGCATCCACTGTCTGTGATTGTCTGTGACAGTCTCGCATTGATTTGCCATACAAACATAATCTCAGTCAAAAATAGAAAAGATAATCAAATCCGTCTATTCACTGGAGTAAGATTTCGAATGACTCACACGCAGCAAAGGCAGCCTAAACACTTAATGTTAGTTTGTTTGTTTTTTCATGTTATTGTAATCTTTTTGCTAGTGCGACTTCTTTTTCTAAGAAACGTTTCGAGCTGAATAATGGATGAGATACGTGGATCCGATGTTATGATTAATTGCTTTGAGCAGCTCACTCATTAACATGCACTGCTGTTGCAATCATCTACAATTATACCACACCGACTTGTAAAATGTTTATCCTCAATATCAAAGCAGGACAGAATGACACGAATGAGGAATCGTTAAATAAAATAAAATCAGTTTCTGCAAGAAACGAATAGGATTTGTGTAAGGAAAATTCTTTGTTATTCATATAAATTAACTGCAGGTCAATATTTTTAAATATATCTTCGATGTTAAGAATCAAATAAAGTATAATTTGTTAGATTTAAAATTCATTGAACAATTATTTTACTTGCAACCCAGTTTCTTCAATTAGAATAACGTAATATGTTCTGCAACATGTAAGACATATTCTGCCACATGTTGAACGCTGCTGTGCGTTTTTCTAAAATTGTAGTTGCCTTTTTATGTGGCATGAACAAAATAAACAGTATAATACCGGTTCTCGCAATCACTTGAGCTCCTCTGATAGAAACTAATGCGACGGACTAGAGAAAATCACTGAGCATGATTGTGTTTAAGCACCACCATCAAGAAATCACACAACAGACCTTACTTGTAAACTTTGCGATAACGTTGAGAAATCAAGAAATGAAAGAAAAGACATGGCCAAAAAATAAATTTTGATTTCATAACATAACTTCAAATTTGCAACGACAGAGCTATTTTGTAAACGTTTTGTAAACAAATTATATTTAACACAGAGGTTGGTCAAAGATATAGATGTACAGAGTATGCAACTCAAACGCATCAACGGAAAGAAAAAAATACTTCATCGACAGGAGCCTGGTGTGGATGAGGATCTAGATTTTTACTTGGGCTAAATGTATTAAGATTAGATCTCTTGATTTTTTGGAAAAACAATCTTCAAAAATAGTTGTATGCTAATTTTACTACATTATAAAAATTACTTGTAAATTGTGTAGATGTTGACTAATACTTGACAGATGTTACAATGGTTTGGTATAGATACAGATGCTTCAAAGGCTGTTGCTGTAGAATGATTAATATGCTTTGGAAATCTCATGTCCTATGCGGTTGATTTAACTTTTTAGATGGTGCTTTAGACATGCCTTGAATTTTAGACCGTTTTGTGCGTTGCGTTTAATTCAATGTAAAAGCCATTGTCATTTACGGTGCATATTGACGCTTCTCTATCCATTAGCTCCACGGAACAGAAAATTAATATTCCTCCATTAAATCATTTAAATTGTTTTGCTTGTTTTAACTCAATGTATGTCGACACAAAACAATTATGCCGAGAATATACGAAAAGGCATAATAGGGAAGGGTTCGCTAGGAAACGCTAATTAAATGGTAAATGACTTGAAATTTGGTGTTCCTCAATGTATAATTATTTTAAAAATAATTACAAAACCTCTTAGTTCCATTATATGCGCTTATAGATAATACTCAGCTTAATCAGTCGGTCGTATCACCCGATTTCTCAGGGTTTTTATAAAAAATTGAAGTTTATATTGATGAAGTACCAGAACTGGATGGCCGCAAACAAGCTTCACCTGAATAGTGATGAAAATGAGTGTTTACTATTTGACATAAAAAATGAAGCGAAAGTCAATATTGGAAATGAAGAGATAACTTTTATTAATAAGGTTAAAGTCTTGGTGTGTAGATAATCAATTATCGATGGAGTCACATGTGAGCCCTTTGTAAGCTAGTGTATCTTGAATTGCGGAGAATAGGCGCCATGATAAAATTTCTGAACGAAACATAAAAAAGACCCTTACAAAAACTTTTATTCTTTCTAGGCTGGACTGTTGTAATTTTTTATTATGGAACTTACCTAACGACAGTCTGCATAGGTTACAAAGATACCAAAATAATCCTGCTAGAATGGTAACAGCCAAACGAAAGTGGAGCCAAGTGACACTTCTCTTTAAACATACAAACTGGTTACCAGTGAAACGACGCATTAAAAGTAAGACTCCGATTTTCTCAAAAATGTCACTTCTCCCTTTACACACCATCACGGTCTTTTCGTTCGAGTGGAAATAGCCTGGATGTAAAAAGATCTAGAGCTAAAAAGTTTGGCTAAGGAGCTGTCTGCCGCGCCGTCGAAACTCTAGAACGGCCTTCACAGAATCTGAGAGACAAACTTAGAATATACTTTTAAAAAGTTACTAAAGACGAATTTGTTCCAGCCCCTACCATAAATATAAAACCATGTTCTTGTATGCATGAATGCCCTGTGATTGGATGTTTTGTAAGAACAAAAGATATAATTTTGAGTGCCATGTTCTGTATGAATAAGATTTAAAAGTGTATAAGCGTTCTAAGCAGAATTTTCTAGGGAGAGAGCTACCGAAATAATCTGTATTACTATCATTGTTGTTGTTGTTGTTATTATTATTATTATTATTATTATTATTATTATTATTATTATTATTATTATTATTATTATTATTATTATTATTATTATTATTATTATTATTATTATTATTATTATCTGGGACATAATTAATTTTGATATGGCAAAATATTTGCAACACTACGCAGATTAGAATAACAACGTTTGAAGTTTTGGCACCCTATTAACAACTGACCCTCATTACTTTCGAACCGTTTCGGATTTTCAAGACGTACAGTGCGTGGCCAGAGTGATAGATCTTTGCCTAACGCTCTGAGCCTGGCAAAATTTGCACGTTCCAGGTGTGACAGACATTCTCACCAAGAAGGCAGTGATCATAGTTCCACTTTAGATTAAAGTGGCGATAAACACAAAGAAGTCTCTTGCGTTTAGGGATTCTAAGATGATCACTTTCTTGCTATGATTAGCGGTCGGTTCGTCAATTGAAAAAAAAAGCGTCTCAAGGTATACGTAGGGCGACTTTAAATACCCCTAAAGATCAACCGCACGCATAAAGGGATAGATATAATGTAAAAGAGTCAGAGATTGCAAACTTTGATGGAGGCAAATGTCATGAATGACAGGCAGGTTTTGTTTAAATGGAAATGAATGGAAATAGAACGTAAACTATTTAGTACTATGAAAAAGGTTTGCTATGTCAAGCCAAAACTTTTGATCTAGACTGTCCCAAAGATGTCACAAAAAACGAGGCAGATGGCAGAAAAATCAATATTATACAGTAAACTTTAGCGAGAGGCTTATAGGCGTATCTAGATTGCAAGGAATGTATCTTTTCCTGGTGAAAATATCATCGTAATAAGCAAAAGTGCAGTCTTCCAGTTGCGTCGCATTAGAAAAGTCTAATCTAAGACGACCAGGTCTGCATATCAATTCAGAAGTTCACGCGTCGGAAGCTGCAGGTTTAACGCACTTGTAATAAAAAAATTTTAATATTGACTAAACGTGACAAAACTGTCCTATAACTCCCTTCAAACATTGCTATTTTCTTAATATCACATCAGATTTTGGCGGAGAATTGGATGAACCTTTGTTATGTCTAACCAATTTTATTCATAGCGAGGTTGGCGTCGGGATAAATTAAGTTAGGAGATGTTTTTTGATCTTCACATCGAACGAATATCAAAGAAGCTATGTTGATAAACATCATTTGATTTTACTTTTCGCTTCCCTAAATAGAATTATGGATCGTTCGTCTTTTTCCCTGTTCTCTGCCTAGCCTCAATTGGCCTCCAACAAGAAGATGCTGGAGAAGAAAATTGAATTGTAACATTAAGATGCGGAAAACGTAAAATGATGATTATAAGAGTTAGAGACATATTTAAAAAAGGTAAAATGGTAAAAGATACACACACATATGGGAATTGAGATACACAAATAGACATATTGGAGCATGGCGAAATAGACTGAAAAATTAGACATACAGATAGATACATTTTTTTTAAATAAATCAAAGCCAGATCGAACAGATAAATAGCCATAACTATGAGAAATAAATTTTAGATATGGATTAATAAATAAATATAAGCAGGAATATTTATATAATTCAGAAGAGATTGGCAAAACTACGATCAGTTAATAGAAGGCAATCATTCATAAATCTCAGGTAAGTGAAATAAAGCGCCATGTTGAACTATGATATTCTAGTCTATCATCCTGCGAAACATTATATAAAAGTCTTCGTGCGCTGGATTTTATTTACTTTAGTTTGAGCATGTTTTGTGAGTGGGGAAGTGATTATTATTTTGAAAATTTGAACCCCGTAGAAAGAAAATCTATCATCGATCAGATGTTAAGGAGATACGTGAGACTCGCCGTCAGGTCCCCTGGATGGAGCAGACGGTAGGAGTATGAATGTTACAGGAATTAGTTGTCATCTACATTAATTACTGAGTGGTTTAAAGCAAATAAATGCGCGTTTTGATTTCGTCAAGGGCCTTACTCGTCATTAAAATCCGTCGATAGCTATTTCGTGTGTCAATTATAGATTGTTTTGTGAAAGGGCATAAAAACATTCTTCTATTATCTTTTTAAACGATCTTTCTTTAAACTATAAAAAAATCAGGTAGACGGCCACATTTAGAAAATCATTATTAAGAAGCCTTTTCACCCCTTATAAAGTGCAATGGGGCAAGAGATCATGTTTGGCAGCGTTCCTTGCTTGGAAGTCGTTCAGGCAGATACGATGATCGTCCTGAAGTAAGTTAATGATGGGACTGGGGCCTGGGATAACGCGCTTTTCTTAGTGAAGCAAGAGTCGTGTTGAGAAGTGTGTTCACAGGCTAGATGGAGGCGCTGGGGGGGGGGGGGGGCGGAGAGAGGGGGGTCTTGTTTTTTTTACCTTATTGTTTTTTGTTTGTTTTGTTTTGTTTTTTGTTGTTGTTGTAGTTATTTCTTTATTCTTTATAATATATATATATATATATATATTGCTATTAAAGTGATTTACTGCCTCACAAAGATCTCCACCAGGTCATTCAAAATGGAGCCGTGACTTATATAGAAGAAAATTCTTTGACGTAGAGTTGCACAAAAGAGACCTGGCTTCTCGTAAAATAATTTTAGCTTAGAGAACTTTTTCTCGGTCTCTCTCGATCTTTTACGAGTAAGTTTCAGTGAATTGCATGCTTATTGAACATCTTTAAATGTAGAGTCACCTCAAAAACGAGGACTTAAAATAACTTGATAGTCTTAATTCACTATACAGAAAAATGTTAGTTTATACTTTTCTGTGTAAAATGATTTCAATTATGTCAAAAGGATAATGTTTTGATTATTTATGATTTCTTTTTCGGTAAAGTTTTCACTAAGGTAAATACCTTTTTTTAAGTTACAAGCACATTTTGGACATTTTCTTTTTTGGGAAAAATATTTGAGAGCTGTAAGTTTTATTTCCAATGAACGAATAGATTAACAAAAAACCATCTAATGGATCATTAGTGGGCCCATGGAATAGATCTTTGATTGCCACGTTTTAGTAAGGGCACTCTTTGCCTATATCTTAGTGATAATAAACTTTTGCTGCTAGTTTCCTTGTTTTCATTCCTTCAATGCGAGCAATATTTTGGCTTGACTGATTGAATGAAGAGCTTCACAAACCCAGTTCACAACTAGCGGTGATCTCAATTGAGACAGACGTTGGCTTATGTGTTACTAACTTTGAAAAAAAAACGTTTACGGGAGCAATGCTTCAGATGAAGTAAAAGAGATGAATATTGTAATAAATTAACCACTTTACTGTTAAAAGTCTTCATTGAAAGTAAAGAATTCAAAAGAAATCGAAAAAATCCTTTTTTCAACAAATTGCCCAACGGGACATTAAAATTTTATGTGAATTGAAAAAGACTCGTTCGACGTAAAATGTGAGATGAAGAAAACTGCAACCGACTGCGGGGGGGCGGGGGTATATAGTTCATTCGTGCAAGAGATTGTGGCTTTCAAAAGTTTAAATTTCTGGTGCTGAAACAATTCAGTTGGGAAAATAAAGGGAGAGAATGCTCCAGGGCGAAATAGAGAAAAAAAAATGTTACATTGCTGCCAAAGCTTTGGAAAAAACTATTCAAAAATGCATTACAATAAAAATTATCACAGGAACATGGGCCAAATTATTCTTTAAAAAAAGAACATTATCATTGCTTGGACTTTTTGTTGAAAGTGATGAGAGGACACCTGATACAATTGTTTTTTACTCTTGATTAAAAAAAGGATATTCCTACCGTAATGGGATGCAGGCCGATCTATAAACAACATTTCATCTATCCTGCCATAAAAAGCTAACAAGATGAATCTATCAAGGGGATCTTTTTGTCAAAAACAAAACAAACAAAAACGAAGTGAGCCTACAAATTTCCAGGAAACCTAGACTTGCACTGCCGCTCAGAGCAGATCGCCATCTTCCAACTCTGTATAAGACATGGAAGGTAAACCTCAACAGCATCGTTCAACTGCTAGGTCAAATCATGGCACACACAAACTCCCAACCGCATATTGCAAGATAGTCTTCTCCTGTCCCGACAAAGAACAGGCCTTAAACAAAACTTTTGACAGGTTCTATGAAACCTGTTGCTGAAATACAAAGTAGAATGCCAATCTATCTCTTCCGTTCAATTCATGTTTCGATATAAAGCTTTAAACTTCTCTAGTTTTTCCTTAAACAGCAGGAAAGGTTTGTCTTGGATAAAATCTTCAATCAACTGTCTCATGCAAGAGTCAGTATTTCCACAGAAGGGAAATAGGTTTTGGTTAGGGGCAAAATCTTTGCCTTTTTTCTACTTATATCTTCTATCCAAACTTCTTTAGACGCTTTAAGTCTCAAAAGAGGCAGAAGGGTACGATTTAACTAGGTTCGCATAATAAGAGTAAAGAGACTTATATATTTGAGATTCTTTCTCTCCCTCTCTGACTTTATTTCTCTCCATTTTTATTTCATTTTTGCTTCCTCTCTCAATTTTAATATGTCAACATCCCAATATTTCTAATGTATTTAAAGGAGGACGTTAAGAAAAAGAATGCTCAACCAAATGATTACTACCAACAAATTTATTCAAAAATCTTAAGAGCATTATGCCTCTAAGAAGAACCGTTTTTGAGCTAGCCAAAGGAAATGTATGTTTTGCCATTGTGTGTTTTCATCTTCTCATGAATGACATTACAACACCATAATTATGAGGCATGCCAGAGTGACATGAAACTCCGTAAAGTCGTGACTTTATCATTGTAAGATAGTTTTAATATATCGATCGACGCGTCTCTGTTTTGTTCTACGCATTTCAAAATCTTTTTGTCTGACCGAAGCTAACGGAATCTACAATAAATATCTTGCCACCGAGAGATCAATAAAGCTTTGGAACTGGGCGGATTTTAAACTAATAATCCGATATTGAATGTAACTAAATGCCATAAAATATGTCTTGTGTTTAATTTTCCTTATGTTCCTTTGTGACTATATGCAACAAGCTAAGTTTTGCTCATGTTTGAGATGCTTGAAGTTAAGTATTATCACAACAAATTTGAACCTTTCTCTTTCTTCGTTAAGCCAAATCTAAAATTTTTAGTACCTATTTTTATACAACGCCACTTAAAACTTGGAAAATGGTTGCCAGATTTGAAGACATGGGTGCTCAATTTCCTAAAACTGTTATTGATAACCTTGTCTGTGTCTCTCTTCCTATATTTTATGATTAGTGAATATCTCTCTCTCTCTCTCTCTCTCTCTCTCTCTCTCTCTCTCTCTCTCTCTCTCTCTCTCTCTCTCTCTCTCTCTCTCTCTCTCTCTCTCTCTCTCTCTCTCTCTCTCTCTTAGTTTCTTTTTTAGTCTCTTTTTAGAGTCGTTTCTATCTATTTGTCGTCTTATCGTCCTGGGCATGCTAACAAATGTCCGCTTCCCTTGATGATTCTTTGGTAATTGATAATGATACATAAAATCCATGCATAGAACTTATATGTAATTTTACTATAAGCCGAAAAAAAATGTTCTTTTCCCACTTACATGAGTACTGTTTGTGACGTCATAGGTTTTCGTTACAGGCAATCAGCTTCCGGGTCAGAGGGGTCAGAGATTTGAATCATAGTCATTTTATTTGCGACGTTGAGTCCTTGAAAAAAAAATCAGCTATTCTACAGCAAATGTCACACCTGACCCAACTGTAAGATGAGTACCCCGGCAGTTTACAAGCGAATGTAGTGTCATCTGGCTAAAATCTCAAGCTATTGTTAATGCAGCTCCTCTTCGTTTTTAAAAACGACTTATTGCGTTCTGTGCACTTTGAATTTTAGCGTTACGTTAAAAAAAAGGTAGAAAAAACATATTTTTTTCCTTTCACCTTCGCATTTGACAAACTCGATAACATTGAAAACGTTGTTGTTTTACGAACCCTTTAACAAATATCATCTAAAATAAGTTCCACAAACAGTGCAGCAGGCACAGACACCGACACAATCGCCCTCAGCATGATTTGCACAATTCTGCGGTCACCATCTATCATGATCACCTACTCACAGGACAATCGAGGATTATCTTAGCGCATCAACAGTGGTATATATCCAACACACACACACACACACACAGAGACATACAATGTAATCCTTGAACCAGACCTTGCCAATACTGAACACTGTTTCCCCATGGATCTCATCTTTCCCGATTTCCTGCTTTGCGGTCTTTCTCTCTTGATTGACCTTGGTCAGAGAAGTATATCACTGTTGCAGAGATCTCGATGACAGCATGAGATAGCAACTGGATAGAGAGAAGAACCAAGGGAAAAAAACTGAACTAGAGGGAAAAACGGAAAGAACCGCAAGACGGAGAGAGAGAGAGAGAGAGAGGTATTTGTGTTAGGAAAAACTCCCCATTTTATTTCCTGAACCTTCTCTCTGTATCTATATTTGCCCTCTATGCGCCTCTCTCTCTCTCTCTCTCTCTCTCTCTCTCTCTCTCTCTCTCTCTCTCTCTCTCTCTCTCTCAATCTCTATCTATCTATCTATCTATCTAACTACCTATCCATCTATATGTCTGTCTATCAAACTAGCCAGCTAACTCTACCTTCCTGTCGATGTAACTATAAAGTAACTTCATTTTTTCTTAAATGTCTCTCTAAGTTTCGTTCTCTTCTTTATTCTTTTCGCATTTTTTTACATCTAAATCCGAGGTTCAATCCATCGTTGGCTCTCTCTCCTAGCTTGTCTCTTGCACTAAATAGAAAAAAAAAACACCCTTAATGATTGTCACTAGTCAGGTCGGCAATCAAATCGCCTCGTGCTTCACCGAGATCGCCCCAAGCCTAGAGCGCCTCTATAATAATATTTCTGTCTCTACCGTATACATGCTGGAAAAACCCACTGTGCATCATCTACGCTGGCTATAGAAATGGAGGAATAAGGAAGTGAATGACATGGAGTTAATCCGGTTAGTAACAGCTCCATGCGATTGTTGGGAGTGGCGAATCCTTATTCGAGAGCACAATAGAAGAGCTCAGCCCTTGGCATGGATTTATCTCAGTAAGAGAATGGCAAGATGCGAGAGCATTCTCTCTGTTGTAAAGCCAAAAAAAGGCGAGGAGGAGGAGGAGGAGGAGAAGGAAAACTTAACTTCACCTTATAACTATATACAAAATAGTCGAGGTCTATGTGGAGCTCAACAGTTATCTTAGGAAAAGGGACCCAACGAATGTTGTGTTGAAATTTTATAGGCGAAAGAATAAATAAACAAAATCATTTAATAATAATTATTGTTTCTATGGAAAAACGGGGCTCAATGATTAAGAATAATTTTTTTAAAAAAATGATCTTGTGCATGCATAAAATGTTGCACCCCAGGGGTCTTCTATAAAAAAAAAAAACTGTTGACGTAATTGTATAATCTCATTTCGCCTCATGATTGTTTATTCCGAAAAAATTTTTTACTGCTCTGCGTGCTGTAATGGAATATTTGAGAAGAATAACAGTTACTCTTTCACCCTGATCGATATTAGTAGAATGATTGGGACTTTACACAAGACAACCGGAAAACCGGAAATAAACTGTTGTGATTCCCTGTTGAGCAACACGGAGTGAGCATGGGCTCTGATCTTGATTTCTGATGGGTTTTTTTTTGTTTTTTGGTTTTTTTAGGGGGGAGGGGTTGCACTTGTAAAAGTCCGAATTATTGTGCTGAGTTCGTTTAAACCTGGGCACTGTATCAATGTGTTAATGCTAGAGGCATAAATAGTGTTTGTTAAGTTTGTCCGCAAGCAGAGACTAGAAATATTGTAGAATCTCTGAGTGAACTTTGAACCTCACATTCATTTATGGCTTGGACACAAAGAAAGAGGATACTGTAGATTTAACAGTTTCATTACTGCCAAACACTTTCAAAGAAATGTTTCTCTACAGTTTTTATCCCACTCAATCAAGTCATTTTTAGAAGCAATGTCAGTTGGCGAGGAGCTGAATTTTGCTGTATTCGTTTTTAATGCCTTTTTTTTTAATTTGGCAACATCTTTTTTTTTCACTTTATTTTATGTAACACTCGTGCGCCTCAGCTTAAAGTTTGCCCATCAAGAGGTTTTGTTTTACAAACTAAGTGCATATTATTTAACTAAGACAGAAAAACCTTTTAAATTCTAGTTGCTTTTCTGTGGGGTACGAAATAGCAAACCTATTAGTATCTTCAAAAGTTTCACAAAATCACATACGATCAAAGACATGGCTTAGATAAAAACATGAGTCTA
>JAWDGP010001927.1:482500-560000 GCA_033675545.1 Elysia crispata
CTTAATAGATTGATATTTCCAACGATTTTTATTTTATTCTCACAGTTCTTTATATTCAGAAGCACGATAAAAGGGCAACGAAGTCTTTTATTAACGTTTAATCTCCTTGCATGACGAGATATATCTCTCATGCATCCAGCTTACGTTTTCATCGTACACTACATATAAGAATATTTATGTCATGTTTGGTCCACTTTGGTCAAGCGATTGGTCCTAGAATGGCGTACTGACGGCCATGCAGAGAATCGGTTTCATATTATAAAGTTTGTCTTTTCCACCTTACTTCACCACCTCAAGTGAATATGTACGTGCTCTCACTCGTTTTCTCTTTAATCTAATCTATTTGCCCTGCTTTTCAGCATTATTACAAGGAGACATGCATAACCCACATCATTCTGTTCTGCGCGATCGTGATACATAGATTTATCTTGGTTTTTCTCTCAAACCTCTTATAAGCTTTAGACCCATGCCTCTCCGTCTCTTTGCCCACCTCAGCACAAGACTAGTCTTCATAAGTTAAAGTTCATGTATTCTAAATCATTGCATTAGACTTATGAGCCTTCTACGGGTAAATCTACATTTAAGACTGCTGGAAAGAGGATAGGGATCTTGAATACTTACGCAATTTCTTTATCGCTGCCGGAATAATAATATTATACAAGTTAATCGAATTTCAGCATTACTTAGTACGGAGTAATGACAGGCAACGTGTAAGATAAGAGACCTGTGTTCTTCGATATATCTCGGTTAACGTTTTGGGGGGATTTTTTTATTGTTTTTTTTTTCTTTTTGGTTGTTTTTTCTTCCTTCTTTGTTTATTTGTGATTTGTGCATGTCACGAAAACGTAGGGAAAAAAAATAAAGATATGAACAAGAACACGCGAAAGGAAAATAAAGAGAGCTGCCGATGTAGATGTTGCGACTACAGAAATTGCATTTTCAAACTGTTAAGTCTTTGGTCTCAGAATAAAATCGATTAGACAGGAGTTGCTTTTTTTTATGCTCGGATTCATAAATATACCTAGATTTGGAGGTTATGTAATTCGTTACACCAAAATCTTCTTCTCCGGCATCTGGCGTTGTTTTCAATGAAAAAATAAGAAAGTGTGTTGTTCGATACGTAAGTTTGATTTTCAATTTTTGAACAATTATTTGTATTTTCTATTTGATCTTCTCCAGATGTGTGTACCGCCAAGTCATTTGTCTTGCAGGACGATTACATGCCAACAGACAGTGCTTTGGTGAAAAAGAACTGTACGTCAAGGCAAATCATTTCTTGTTATTATTTTCTGTTATAGCCTTTTGCTTTAGACTTAGTTCCATATTTGGCCTAAGGAGATTAATTTTCAAGTTTGCCAGTAAAGTTTGGTATAGCAGAGCTATGTTTATTTAGATTCTTTATAATCTAATGTGTCCTCAAAATAAATACCTTGCCTTGGACATTGTAAAATCGAATATTAAATTTCAGAGTTATAAGACTAAGTGAATTGCTAAATGCTCATAAAAGGCTGATGGTCAAGTTTACCCTATTGGATATTTCTCCCTGTGAGTTTCGACAAGAAGCTTAAGTGACGAAAAATTTCGTTACTTATTTTTCTCTCAACAATGAAAGAGCGAGCGTTTTTTCTTTTCATTTTCCTTTTTTTTATGGCTTCTGCATTGAGTTTTATTGTTCCTATAGTAAGTTATTGAAGTGCAGTTAAATAAAGTTTACTGCAATGTCGCCATTTTGCATTACTAAGACCCAATCGAATTTTTCATATATTACATGATTGGACCATGATGATAGAGTAATAAGATCGTTAAATTAATCCTTATTACAAGCATTAATTTTGTAATATAAGTGTTGGAATCATCAAATTAATGTGAAATTAAAAAGAGACCTAATACACTGAGTTACTGCCTTTTTTAATGAGATAAGGTATGTCCCGTTTGCATATCCATGCAGTACTTGTTTCAAGTAAATTAAACTTCAGAGAGTGATAATGGACAATAATCACTGCCAAAGGCATGGCTTTGGCCTTTCAAGGTTGAACAACTCAAATTTTGCTAGTGCCCTTTCAAATCTTGGTGAAATTATGTGGAGCCTTATTAAGACAGTTAAGAATTTTTTAAAGAGGAATACCCTTCAATACGATACAAACTTCGAACATATTTTTTTTCCTCGGATTGATGGCTCCGATAATCGTCTTTGTTGCCTTTTTGCTAATTCAGTAGCCTAACTTCCACAAGGATGATACTATAACATAATATTTTCAAGTCCAGTTTTAAAGTGGCAGTGATTAGTGCATTTTTGTTGGGTTTTTTTCGTCTCAAAAATTGTCATTTTGAGTTTTCCTTAAGTTTTCAGCTCTCTAATTGAGATTGTTCTTTTCAAGATAAAATTTAACCTGTTTTGCTTTACATTTATTTCCAGCATGGTGGAGCAAAAAATCGCTGGACTCTGCTTCTGATTATAACAGATTGCTCAAAGGTAAGTCAAATTCTGTTCGGATGCCGTGTTGTAGATTTGAGAGTTATTCGATGTGTCTCAAAAAAAAAAAAAAGTCATACGTTGTCAAACTTGTAGGGCTTTCAAATTACTTCTCCTCGTCATTAGAAATCGATAAGTTTAACAGTTAAACAATGAAGACTCACAGTCGGAGCCCGACCCACAGTGCATAGGGAAGCAAACAAATGCTAGGAAAAAAAAAACAGTCCAGACCAGTTTCGATTTAATAGGCCATGAAAAGTCTTTTTATTCGTAATATATGTATTGATAAGGTCAACATGTGAACAAACAATTGATAAGTATTTGTATCATATCCTGTTATTTTCACCAGGATTATGGTTACTATTGTGTGCGACCTGGTGAGTAACCAATAGTTCCTGAAAATGGTTGCGGTAGCCATTTGTAGGAGCGAATCTCACTGAACCATATCATCAAAGACACCTAAACTTTTCTATATTTAGTGAAATTAATCTCATCTACTTCGTGGTTAAACGTGTCCTACCCTACCGATTTGAGCTCTACCGCAGTAAAAAATTAACATTTATCAAACAATGCTACGGCAATATATACGGCTTATAAAGAATCTAAAGTATAGTATTCCTTGACATGTCTATCGTATATCAGAGAAACGGCATATAAAAACTCGCATTTGTAAAACAGCCCCAATATTCTATCTTGAGAACTTTGTCTTGTTTTCTTCTATTAGTATCATTGTCTTAATTGAACAAAATAGCGAATAAGTTAGCTCAAAATTTATAGGTTATACCAATAAAGCACTGGATTTTCATGGGAAAAGGTTCAGGGGTAAAGTTTTATTCTGTCTAGAGGAGTTATACAATACTGGATATAGCAGCAAAATCTACTTTTTATGTAGAGAATATCAGTTTACCCAAATCTCCTAACCGTTTGCCCTATTATTATCACTAAAGTCTTTAACAGAGAACAAAAAAATTATTTGTAAACGATGTAGTTTCCTATTTTGAGCTGATAATGCTTAAACAAGTACTCTAGAAAGGAAAGAAAATTTGAATGATAATCATCTCATGTTAATAAAAGTCTCGCTCTCCCATATACTATGAAAATTGTAGTAGGAACACAAAGTAGGACCTTCTGACGACAAGTAAAAATCCATTATTTCTACTCTTTAGACATGTCTCAAAACATATTGACTACCGTTTACCAAGAAAAAAAACTTGTCAGTTCCGCTTACCCTTCAATATTCCTATTTGCACCTAATTACAGTGGAATTGGTATACTCAGAAGAGAGAGAGCTTTTCTTTCGATATCTGTATAATAAACGGTTTATATACAAATGTAAAAATGCATTGCATTCACCCTCCGAGCTATTTTTGTAACTGTCATGGTTTTGTGAAATAAGCTGTCATTAAAAGCATTATTGGTGTCACTTGTTGGAGGTTGGAGAGGCTCTGCTGAATGTCACGTCTGTTCTGACGCCCACACTGAGCTTTACGTACAGCCTATAAACCAAATGAGAGCAAGATTGCTCCATGGTGTTCCTCTATTCAATACACAGGGACACTTGTTGCTAAAGGAGCATAAATCATGCATTGATCAGAAGCAACAATTAAGCGGAAAGTCATGAATGTTTCATTGCTTTATTAAAAGCCAATTCATTATCAAATACATTACTCCTCTATTGTATCAAGTATGTTAACGTTTATACCCTTAGCGGTCCAGGTATCAAATTTCAAGCGAGGACCGACAGGTAATAAATGTCCTTTGCGCTTCAATACTCGAATCAGCCAGAATTAATAGTAACGCCATATTTGTTAAATAAAAAGCAGGTTTATGGACTAAAAGGTGCCCTTATTTTGCTATGTCATTTTTAGAAACCAAGCCCAAGGCAAATTGACTGATGTGAAATGGGGCAATAAAGGTTTATCAAGTATTCTCTTTAAAACAGAGCAGTAGCAGCAAAAGCAATTATTATTATTATTATTATTATTATTATTATTATTATTATTATTATTATTATTATTATTATTATTATTATTATTATTATTATTATTATTATTATTATTATTATTATTATTATTATTAGAAGAGGAAGAAGAAGAAGAAGAAAAAGAAGAAGAAGCAGTAGCAGCAGTAATAGTGTTAATAGTAGTAGTAGTAGTAGTAGTAGTAGTAGTAGTAGTAGTAGTAGTAGTAGTAGTAGTAGTAGTAGTAGTAGTAGTAGTAGTAGTAGTAGTAGTAGTAGTAGTAGTAGTAGTAGTAGTAGTAGTAGTAGTAGTAGTAGTAGTAGTAGTAGTAGTAGTAGTAGTAGTAGTAGTAGTAGTAGTAGTAGTAGTAGTAGTAGTAGTAGTAGTAGTAGTAGAAATAGTAATAGTATTTGTCTTTTTAACGTAGTAATAACAGTAATAATAGCTGCAGCAGAAGGAGAACATTGAAAGAAAATAGATTTTGCAATTGCAATAGCTTCTAATGAAATTAGTCCGATCATTATCATTATTTCTATCATCCTCACCAATATAGCCGTATTCACTTTTGTATCCCTTTCTGTCCATGGTAATCACCATTAACAAGGTAGCATAATCCTAATTAATAACAAAAGTTTCGTCAGCAGATTACCCAAGAGAAGAAACGAGTGTGGACGGCAGGGAGCCAGTACCAGCAGGTGTAGAATATGGAACAGATGCTGTCTCAGAATTATACGGTAAGCGTTTCATTAGGACGCAAAATGAGATCACTGCTGCTTCTACTGAGAGCTCTTGACGGTCTGGTGGACAATGCAGGCTGGATTTCATCACCTTACATCCTCCTGTTAAATAAAGAATTTGCTTTTGAGAAGTTTCAGGTCCTGATAAGTTTTCGAGAGAACCTTATACGGTGTGAACACAAAAAGGGGCAGATAAAAGTCAAATCAAGAGAGGATTTATTCCTAGCCTAAACCTTTTTTTTTTCTATTCATTGAGAGGAAAAGCTTTTCTTGTGTTAGGTTGCACGTAAAAGAAATGAGTTTTATTTACAGACGTAGAGAGAAATCAGGGTTTTTTTTTATATAAATATTTCTTATTTACGTATACCAGTTACTCTCTTATAGGGCGAAAATTCATGTATATTAAATAAAAACCAGTGATCACGCGCTCTCATAAATACTGACGTAATGGTTTTCTTCCTTCTCTATTTAGACAAGTGTGACCCAGATTCAGATCTCAAAAATTTTAATTTTTAGTAATAGTTTTTGCGTATTTTCACTTGTTTGAATGAGAAAATGGAAATTTGGAAACGGGAAACAATTATCAAAAACAACTTTTAAAAAACTGAGACATTTTTCTTTCAACCGAACTTACAAAAATCTTTCTTTCTAGCCTTTATGAGCAATTATTCTCTAATCAATTTTATAACAGGGAAAAAACTATTTTAGCGTTTGATAAACACTGTATTTAGAAAGTCAAGAAAAAAAAAGTTAACAATATCACTTCACTGAACATCTGCGAAGCCTGTAAACTGTATCCGGTACAATGAAGAAAAATTAATTACTTTTACACAATGAGAACAAGTCTTATTTTAATTACCTAGGGCCACAAGGGTTCGATCATTTGTTAGAGAAACATAGATGACGATGGGAGATGAATGAAGAAAGGGTGCATGACACAAAAGAGTGGGAAGTGGTAGGAGCGGGAGGGGCGCATTAAATTTCAATGGAGGCTCAAAAGAAATAATATAAAAACAGTGAAAGGTAAATATAATGAGCTTTGTTAAACGGTGAACTCGAAGGGCGGCTCATAAGAAAGGCTTCTTCTCTTAGCTTATAGAAACAGGTTTAGGCTAACACCAAATCTTTCATATTTTGCCTTTTTCTTCCTCTTTTGTCTTCTATTCAAAATTCTTTGCCTTCGCGTAACATGCTAAGGATACCTTGAGGACATGAACTTCGATAGAGTCTCATAATCAGTTAAGTTGATGGAGTCTCACTACCGAAAGATTTTTTTTTGTGTTGCTGTTGTTTTTAATTACGTGCTGTAATTGGCGATACTTAAAGTTGATGTGATTCTTTGCAAAGATCACTCTGCATAGTGTTGAGAACTGACAAGTATTGCAAAAGAAGTACAAAGATGCAATTAACTGAGCATCATATTTATGATTGTGTAACTTTGTACCAATTGAGGTATATAGATTAGAATTGGTTAAAGACAAGTCATGAGAGTATATGTGTAGAAATGTGTTGGTAATATGTCTATAAGCGAATAACCAATTTAATACAAGCACTTCCATACAAAGTATCCAAGCAAAAGTCAGTCGTAACTCAGTGCTTTTCGATATTATTTCTCCAATTCAGGCTGCTACATCACGACTTGTGTTCCTGAGTTCGTGCGCTGTGCTGAACGGTCAAGAAGCCACAGCTCCACATTGGCCAGTCTGGGCTTAACGGATAGATCTGACCTTAGTTTCAGTCAATGTCGACGGAATCATCAACTGTGTGCCCTGGAGTGCCGCGTAAGCAGCACGAAAAACGCGTACGACGTCTGACATCTCCACAGCCGCTGTATTCGTGTGGCACGTCTCCAAGTTTTTGTGTGCTACAACAGCACTCACCTGCAGCACATTTGTGGCACGGGTGATCATTGTGACGTGCAACATCTTCCCAATTCCCAAAACCCTTCTTCACCAATATATCAGTTTTTGTTCGTCTTCGTTATGCTAAATCAGGTGTGAGAAAAAAATTTCAGTATCAATGTTGGTTGCCTTATTGTCAAAAGTATATTCGGAAGAAAAGTTAGTTTTTAATTCATTCAGTTAAAAAAAAAATTCAATTTGCACTGTCTTCATAAATTGTAAACTGAACTGTATTTGGGATTTGTTTTGTTTCTTTGAATACGATACCGGAAACATTTCTTTTTTTATATAATTTGTGACGGCTAGACAAGTACTTACATAGGAAAAAGCGTTCTTTTAACATTTTTTTCATTTCAATATAACAGTATTGATAAAATTCTAGCCTGATCTCTAATAAAAGGTCAAGACATTATGAAAACATGTGTATATCTTGGTCATGTCAAAGGTAAAGTGCTAACCTGACAGAATAAAATAATTATACTCTGGTGTCTTTCTCATCTACAGTAATTTAAATATCCAAATTTTAAAAAAAGAAAAAAGGAGATAAATTCATATTATTCGATACAATATTTTCTGTTGGTTGTTTTTTTTTTTTTCCATTCGAAAACTAAAAATTTGCTAAGTGGCCATTTTATTCGAAAATTTAAGGAAAGTATGAATTTTGTTTCGTCCATTTTTTGTCTCAATGTCATAGTATGCCCAATAAACTCTGTGTCTACAAATTGTGTTGCTACCTTCACGTGTTTTTAAAACCATGTAGAAGGCACCTGTTGTTAGTTGTATACTTATATAATGACGTGAGGCCTGTAAGAATTAAATTACACACAAAAAATATTCAACTTTTGCAAGCTTAACAAAAAAAAAAATAAGCGAATCAATATTATTATTTTCTCAGTACGGTACAGCTCCTCTCAAGTCATTTATGGCCGTCTAAATTCCAAAAAATGTCTACAAAGCAACAATACCTATCCACAATCAAATGTAGCTGCTTTCATTTGCTTTACTTTTTTTTTTCATTTCTTTCCTTTAGATAAGGCATAAATTATGTTTATTCCAATTATAAAAAAAAAATGAATACATGTGCTGGAAAGTTCACATACAGTGACACGTGAAGGAATGAAACGTTTTTGCCGAACAGTAGGAAATGTCTTGTTTAAGCTTTAAGGTTTAAGCTTTTAGGTAGAAATTTTGAATTAATTTCACCGTAAGCATTAAGTGTTTTCATTAGGAAAGTCATCAATCACGGAATTCCCTTGACGGTTAGTTGAGAAGCAAAATGTTACGAGTTGTGATTTGTTAAAGTGCAAATACTATTCACTATACCACATCACTGTCAAGCATTAAAAAAAGATAATAAAAATTGTGGCGAAAACCGGGCTTCATTCACTAGGAAAACGTGAGACTGAGCCGAAGAAATGGCGCGGGACAATCGAACTGTAAATCAAAACATTCGCTACAAATTAGAAAAGTTCAGCTTTAGGTATCGAACTACAAGTCAGGGTGAAATCTTTCTTTTTTTTCTTTTTTTGTTTGTCGTTGTTTTTCTATTTCATTTTTATCGGGTCACATTGATTTTATGACTTCTTCCCTTCCCAAGAGCCTTTTGTTTAGAATTATTTGAATAGATTTGGGCTAAAATTGCTGTCGATGATTTCCGCTGTGGCCATGAAATTTTTTCCTTTCGAGTAAGCTTGGCAAAATGGACTGAACCAATGCGCTTCAGACGCTGAAAAAAGCGACTCTGACTGGCTGACTGATCGACTGTAAATCATTATCAAGAGAGCCTTGTATTCTTTCCTCAAAGAAACGTGAAACAAAAGAACAAACAAAAGAATGTCCTGGCTTGATAAAAAAAGAAGTAAACGAAATCGTTGAAATAACCAGTTGAAGGAGTGAAAATACATTCCAGGGCATGAGAGACTGAAACATGGATTACACGCAGGCAACAAGAGAGAAGAAAAATTCTAATAGACAATAATATTGACACTAAGAACAAGTTGAACATTTGAAATATATAGTTTGTTACATTTCATTGATCATATATGCAACAGTTGAAATTTTTATTGCGCGTTTTGTTTTGGTGTTTATAAATAACATCTTTGTTTTAAAACGGATATCGAGAAAAGCAGTCAGTAAAAATGGCAAAGCTGAAACCCTCAGTATCTGCTCACCAGACGCAGTCGCGTAGAGATTTTCCTGGAATATGGTTGCGCTTTGAAAGTTATTCTGTGTTCATTCTTGTATTTTTTAAGGTGATGTAGTCACAGTTGACTCTCTAGTTACTCCACCCCTCTTTTCATTAAAAGCGATGACAACATTAAGATGGGTTAAAATTGTGACATCGTAATTTTTTTTCATTAACAGAATATAACATGATTTCTAATGGTGCAAAAGAATAATTACACGCGATATATTTTGGAATTTCATAACTTTATGTCAAATAATCAATTATATTGAGTAAATTTTCTTTTCTTGGGAGAAAATGATTTCCACAAGTTCTTAATTTAATTCTTTCCCCTGTAACTAAAAAAATTACCCACTGCCAGCTCCTTTTTTTTTTTTTACTTAATTGTCTTCTACTAATTTAATCACCTAAACAACAACCTTAGAGAGGATAATTCATGTAGACCCTATAGCGCAGAAGCTACCCAAGATGTCTCATACTCACCTGGCCCTTGCATTTGTAAATGTTATGACAACGTGCTAATCATCAGCTCAAGTCAATTTGACGATCTCGCTGTGAAGCATCACACAGGGGAGAAAAAGATGCGGTGAAGCTAAAGTATTCATTAACCAGCTGAAGGGTTCATTTTATATTATGTGCAGTACTGGCCGAAAGCTGATTTTATCTTTACCATTCTAATTAAATTTTCTTGTTCCATTTGTCGGTCGTTAACTCCCGCAAAACTTGTCATGTTAGAATTCATAATAGATGCACATTTATTTCAGACCGTTTGATGGTAAGAGTTTCAAGCTACAAGGATATCTAGAAACAGATTGGGATGTTATAAAATTTACTACAGTATCTAATCCTATTAAAACATCATACGCCATAACTCAGGCATCGAGACTTAGCAAAATTAATATGTAGTTCTTTAAAGCAATGACGGTGGGTTTTGACAAATAGCAAACTTCTTGATTTAGATACAAGCCTTTTTTTATTTATTTTTTTTTTTAGCGTCGTTGAGATGTTGGACAAAGCTTAATTTATACATGTATATGTGTACCCCGAGCGAGACCAGGATTTTTTTTCCTCGATTGCTGGAAATATTCTTGAGTTCAGAGAAGCATTTTGGTTGACAGCGGCTAGCGTTAAGCGTATTGTGCATATCATGGGTGGATTTAGTCCTACGTGCATGAAAGAAACCTGACTAGATATTTCGGTATTCCACACAGCGTCAAATTTATGGTATGAAATTGATAGGTGTTAAATTATTCAACAAAAATCTTTAATCATTGGGGCAGAATGTATAATTATATCAAACATAACATGAAGCACTTTGTCAATGTTTTTTTTTCTCTTTTAATTTTTTAATGAAGCTGGATTAAGCCCAGATGCAACGATCATGAGGCAACACGTCTATGTAGAGTCAGGAATTCATTGAAGTGTGTGAAACAAGATAAATTTACAAGATGCTGCTGGAAGTCGAGGTTTTACCCACTGGTTAACATTTGGCTTTGTTTGCAAAGTGCTTCTTTATAGCGTAACAATTGAAAGAAGGAATCTTTATTACTTAGCAGATGTGCCACAAGAAAGAGTGGGAATAAACGTATTTGTTTATAAATCTGCGTAAGACTAAGAGGATTGGAAAAAAGACAGGCTGCCGATACAGAGTATAGAGAGAATGAAGAGAGAGTGAGAGAGAGAGAGAGAGAGAGAGAGAGAGAGAGAGAGAGAGAGAGAGAGAGAGAGAGAGGCACAGACACAGACATACAGACAGACAGAAAGGGAGAGAGAGAGAGAGAGAGAGAGAGAGAGAGAGAGAGAGAGAGAGAGAGAGAGAGAGAGAGAGAGAGAGAGAGAGAGAGAGAAGTTGTGGGGGTTTACACTGAGAGTATGAGTGAAACGGGCAGAGTTACTAACAACAGGTTTGGCTTCGCGAGAAGATAAAGCGATTTTTTATCAGACATACGATTCTTGTGACGGGCAATCAATCAGCTCACAACCCCAAAGCTGTTTTTTGTAACCAGTGAGACCATAATTATAATGGACAAAACCCCAGTGTCACGCTAAGTTCTTCAACTTCACATTATTTTGTCTGATTAATTATCTGCTTACATGGAAATTTTTTAGAATGATATATCGAGGACTTTCGGATTTCCATTTTTGTTTAAGTGCTAGGATAGGAACTAGTTTTGATTTCTGAATTTCAAAGGATTATTTTTTTTTTATTATTTACAACCTGTTATTCATTATTATTCATAGATGGACAGCTGATGGACAAATAGCCAGAGAAATAGATTAATGGATAGAAAGAGAGAGATAATTTATAGATAGATCTATTGAGTTATATGAATTAGTATTATACAATGAGTGAATGAATGAGAGAAATACATGTATGTATGAAGGGATTGAAGAAAAGACAAGGAGTATGACCAGTAATAGAGAGAGGAAAAAAGAGAAATTATCAAATGAGCAACAAAGAGACATAGGCATCAAGTCCAGATATTAAACATATTGTTGGTCGGCGCATTCTATTTTATTGGTTGTGGTTTTTAAATAAAAGGTTTTTTTTCCCTTAACTTGACAAAAGTGACTATTGAATTTAATAATCTTATCATTAAAATAAGAATTAAGTTTTTCGAAATTTAGATGAGGTTAGATAAGAAAATTATAGCCTTATTGTAAATGCTCTTTTCTTTCACTCAAGTAACCAAAGTTATCAGATTCCTTAGAGTGGATGTAATGCAATGTAGAGATAAAGTGAGAATTTGACAGCTCAATGAAAAGATAACAAAAATGATAGCTGTTATAAAAACTGAAATAACGCTAATTTTTATTTCATTCCAAGAAATCGAAATTCTTAGAGAACATATAATGAGAGTTTTCAGATTACTTATATCGTATACAATATAATTAGTTAGAGCATGGTTTGTGCTTTGTTCAGACACAAGGAGGGCATTAGTAATCTAAGCATCGTTAAACTGATCTGCAAGATCACAAATAAAGAGCTAAATAGATAGAAAGAGAGAGAGAGAGAGAGAGATACAGACAAACAGACAGAAAGCTAGAGACAGAGAGAGAGACATTAGTATGAAATTCACAGTCTAATTATTTATATTACGAGGGTATTAAAATCTTAATCGGAAATAAAATTCTATACAACCGGCTTTTTTCCATCTTCTTTCCTGCTCTTCAATAGCCTCATTAGACCTTTAAGAATGATATAAGCTTTATGAGGCTAGTTTCTTTAATTTGCGGCCTTCATTCTCCAGACAGAATCTAGTAACTTTTTGCACTAATGTAAAATCTTTCTGTCTCTCTCGTTTTCTGCGTCTCTCTCTCTCTCTCTCTCTCTCTCTCTCTCTCTCTCTCTCTCTCTCTCTCTCTCTCTCTCTCTCTCTCTCTCTCTCTCTCTCTCTCTCTCTCTTTTCTCAGTGTCTCATTGCCTGTTTCTTATGTCTCTATATCCTCCTCCTCTCGTACATATACTTTCTTATGGTTTACTGACACACGGACGTAGCCCATGGCTTAATAATCATTAGATAACAAGAGCTTACTAAAGTTTTGAAATTAGGTAGCCTTTACGTCTTTCGCCCAAGAGGCCTTTATCCCACACTGCAGCAAATTCAGTTTTAAGGCATCGCGCAGTCGCGCTTTGTTTTGATTTCACAATTTTCATGCCCTGCCTATAGTAATGCTGCATTCTGTTTGCAACGCAAATTTCATTGATATTTCTTTTCAAGTTTTTTTAGTTTCATTTTCTTTGGTTGTTTCACTCCATAATATACAATAGCGTCATTTTAAATGGTGAGTAGTGAACGATACTTGAGTTGTTGGTTTTTTGTTTTGTTTTTTGGTAGATCTTAGCCTAATTCAAGAAGACTTTCGCTAATTGTGGGCTTAAGATCTATTCTAAACTGTTGTTTCCACAGGTTAATTAGTTTGTGGTAGTTCCAACCCTTTCTATCACCAAAATTTGGGATGGAACGTCTAGTCTGAGAGCTTGGGAGTATTTCATAGATTGCACCTTTCTTAAGGAAGGGCGGAGCAACATTTTAAGTAAAGAAGAATCTTGGTGTTGCGGATATTTCAAGCGCATAAGCACTAGACTATACAGTTGGTGATATGAAATTTTTAGGAAATCAGGAAAGAAACTTTCATGACGTCTAGATAGTCTACAATTGTACAAATGAACGTAGGTCTACATATTAAAAGCCATTGAGCATTTTAGACTATATGTATCAGATGAAGGCCTCGTTTTCAGTAGATAACACCTTTGAAATAAGTTAAAATAGTCTGTTTTTTATGTCTTCCAAATGCAAACAGGTTCTGTTTTGGGTATATCTATTGCCGTTGGATAAAATTTGACACGAAAGCAGAAATAATTATACATCGGTAATGAAAATATGCTAACCTACAATTACAGGATATACCCCAAGAAGTTTGCATAAAGATTTTATTGATGAGCGCTATTCATCTTCTCTTGATAGGTAAATATAAAATAAAGAAAATGTACAATGAGCTTTATTCTTTAGTAGGAAAAGGACAAGGTCTGTCTGCGCGGAATGGTTGAAAGCAAAGGAGTGATAGGATGGCGAGCCGGAAAGCAGAGAGGGCAATAGGATGAGTATGTTCATAAGAAGATAAACAAATCAAGTGGGAAAGCAGGGCAAGGCAAGGGGGCTAAAAGCCAATAACAGCGCCGTGCCGCAGAGCGGGCTACGAGCTTTGCGAGCCTTGCAGCTCTAGTGACCGCACCAAAAGCCACTAACCGCGCCGTGCCGCAGAGCGGGCTACGAGCTTTGCGAGCCTTGCAGCTCTAGTGACCGCACCAAAAGCCACTAACCGCGCCGTGCCGCAGAGTGGGCTACGAGCTTTGCAGCTCTAGTGACCGCACCAAAAGCCAATAACAGCGCCGTGCCGCAGAGCGGGCTACGAGCTTTGCGAGCCTTGCAGCTCTAGTGACCGCACCAAAAGCCACTAACCGCGCCGTGCCGCAGAGCGGGCTACGAGCTTTGCGAGCCTTGCAGCTCTAGTGACCGCACCAAAAGCCACTAACCGCGTCGTGCCGCAGAGCGGACTACGAGCTTTGCGAGCCTTGCAGCTCTAGTGACCGCACCAAAAGCCACTAACCGCGCCGTGCCGCAGAGCGGGCTACGAGCTTTGCGAGCCTTGCAGCTCTAGTGACCGCACCAAAAGCCACTAACCGCGCCGTGCCGCAGAGCGGGCTACGAGCTTTGCGAGCCATGCAGCTTTTTTAGTGACCGCACAAAAAGTCACGGACACTTACCAGAGCTGCAAAGTTCGCGAAGTCCGTAGCTCGCTCTGTGACACGCCGCGGTTAGACTAATGACTTCGTGCGGACAAGATTTAAGGTGGAGGGGAAGATGGTGTGTTATTTATTTCTTACAGTTCCTGTTAAGTTTATTCTTGCAAGAGTGTTTATGTTTTGTACAATCTAATTGACAAGTTAAATGAAGAGAACACTTGTTTCAAAGTATCAATGATGTAACAAGAGTGGTCGATTGCCACTCTGCAATTGCAAACAATTTAATGTTTTCATTTCAGAGCAAGATAAATTTGAAAACCTGCTTTATCATAAATTCCAATCAAAATTAAAATATCTTCTCTAAATACAATTAAGCATATTTCAAAGAGAAACAGCGTTGGTGTTGCAAGGACCTCCTTTGAGTTAAATTTCTGTCTTTAAAACACCTTCCTGTATATTTTTTGCTATTTCCCTATTCCGCACCTCTCTCTCTCTCTCTCTCTCTCTCTCTCTCTCTCTCTCTCTCTCTCTCTCTCTCTCTCTCTCTCTCTCTCTCTCTCTCTCTCTCTCTCTCTCTCTCTCTCTCTCTCTCTCTCTCTCTCTCTCTCTCTCTCTCTCTCTCTCTCTCTCTCTCTCTCTCTCTCTCTCTCTCTCTCTCTCTCTCTCTCTCTCTCTCTCTCTCTCTCTCTCTCTCTCTCTCTCTCTCTCTCTCTCTCTCTCTCTCTCTCTCTCTCTCTCTCTCTCTCTCTCTCTCTCTCTCTCTCTCTCTCTCTCTCTCTCTCTCTCTCTCTCTCTCTCTCTCTCTCTCTCTCTCTCTCTCTCTCTCTCTCTCTCTCTCTCTCTCTCTCTCTCTCTCTCTCTCTCTCTCTCTCTCTCTCTCTCTCTCTCTCTCTCTCTCTCTCTCTCTCTCTTCTCTCTCTCTCTCTCTCTCTCTCTCTCTCTCTCTCTCTCTTATAAGAGTCAACAGCTGCTATTCTGCTTTCTTCCAATTACGTTTTTTTTTTTTATTTTTCTTCACTTTCTTTCGAATTAGATTTAGCCTAAGTTTAGACAATTTTCCGAGTCCTGCTTTTGCCTTTGCGTCTCTCTTTCCATATGCCTTTTTTTGGTCAATGTCAGAGTTGAAAATTTGTCGGCTTTCTCTCTTTAGTTGTTTGACAAAGCCATAAAGGCTGCTTGTTTTATTTTATTGATGAAGTTTTCGTTGTGTTTATCTTAAGTCGGATCTCTGGTGCGTTCTCCCCAATTTTTTTTTCTAATTCGCATTTATCATATAGAGTTTTAGATATATAATTTCCCAATTATTTCATCTTATCGTTCTGAGAAGAAATTTATACATGGAAGGTACAAAGCTTTTTCCTACCTTCAAATTGAGTTCGGCCTCGTTACTGTTTAAAAGGTCATTTGACCTGGTCCGTGCGCCCTCGTCTGCTCTAGTGGGCAGCCTTGACTTTCAAAAATAAGCC
Organism: Elysia crispata; assembly: GCA_033675545.1. Taxonomy (NCBI): domain Eukaryota; kingdom Metazoa; phylum Mollusca; class Gastropoda; family Plakobranchidae; genus Elysia; species Elysia crispata. The sequence goes on from JAWDGP010001927.1 coordinate 498,472, forward strand.
TACTTCTGGCAGGCCTACTTTTTACAGTCGTGATCCAGACCTACTGTTTCACGTGCCCTGTAGGCTATCCTCTCCATACCCCACTTCCCATGTTAGGAATTTAAGGTCTCTTAAGGATCCCCAGCATGCAATGTTTATTTTAATATTTATTACGTTATTCTGATGTATCGTTTGACATTATGACAATTTAGACTGCGGTATGGGTGTTTTCTTCCTAGTGTATGGAGCATAAATTTTGGGATGTAAATGTGATTCATTCTTAGGGAGTTGCGCTTACAATTACACACTGAGTTGTTCATTATATCGATATATACTTAAAACTAATGTTCTGGTGATCAAAGGCTTTCCATAAGTTTTATTGACGATTGCACAACGCCTCTAGATCATGCTTATTGAAAACAAAATTCCGAATGGAAACAATTTTATTCCTACAAGTATAAATACATTGAGTATCTAGTTATAAAACTAGTTCTTTATTGGGTATTTGAAACAAGGTAACAGATTTCAACATTTTAATAGTGAACAATAAAATTACATGTAAACAGTTTTGCCAAAGTAAAAATTAAAACAGCTTTTCATATATGTGAGGCTACCTGCAATTTTTAGGCTCGATGACTAGTTTGGACAAATTGTGATTTTCATATTTCCTGAAAGCCCAATCGATTCCTTGCTTAAATCACTTTAAATTTTTCAAATACCTTTACATTTGGCTGAGATAAGAGTCAAAATCTCACACAAGGTTGGGGTATGATAAACGGAGAAAAACGAATTTAAAGTTGCTTTTTGGCTTTCACTTTTTAACATTTTAGAAAAATTGGTGATAGTTCATGAGAAGCTAAAGAGTTGGCAACTTGAAAAAACGATTTTCCTCTTTGAAGCCCTATAGCTCAAATCAGTAATTTCCGACATGAGCCTAAAAATACGAGGCTACCTCACATGTATTATTTTCCAACGTTTAAAACTATTACAAAAATAAAACTGCGTTTTTTTCTGTCAGAATTGTATCTACATTGATAGTCAATCGAATCAGTAAAAACTAGAAATGAAAAGAGAGACCTACTAGAAAACAGACACCTCTTTCTAGACCTATAACTGACTGGCCTATTTTCACCTTCTCAGCCTCATTCTTTCTTCATAGCTCCCTTCATCTCGCTCACTGAATGCCCTAAAAGAGTTTGGGCAGCTATTAATGCATAGTAGATCTACTATAGATCTTCGCATGTGAGCGCCTTTTATTAAACATCTTCAAGGATGAAGTCGGACACTGTTATCTTGTATTTTGTACCTTTGGTATCTACGGTTGCCAACATTGCTCATGTGTTTATGTGACAAGGCGGTAGTTTTCGCACCTTATGATGTTGTCCTCTTAGAGATGTCTGACTTGGGTTAATGCTGTTTAGGTGCACAGAGTAAGTTCAGTGATTAAGACAGGGTGGGTACAAAATCGCGTATAAATTGTGAAGATGGTTGCAGCATTCAGCGTCTGGAAAATCGATATAGCAGTGTCCATATCATTCATATCATGGCAAGTTGATCAAAAAGCTTCATCATGTCAAAACTTTGTACACAGTGTGTGTATAATCATAGAAAGCGTTTTTTTCTTTGAAGGGAAAAGTTTTTCATACGTCATTTCTACTTTTTCCCTAATCAATATTACCTACAAAGCATCTTTTCCAAATTACAATTGACTGTCTCATGAGCTAGTAAAACTGGAAGATTTTTCTTTCTCTCTTGGCATAGTTTTACTTTCTTGACCTCTTCACGTACTTACTCCTAAGATCTTTGAACAGAAATTTTTTTTTGTTGTTTAATTGTTTGTTTGGATGAGGGGTTTTTTAATTAATTTTTTATCTCGCCCTTGACATGCAAAGGGATCCTTTTTTTTTTTTATTCTAGTTCTTTAATAGGTTTCCTTATTTCTCGGGATAGCGCACCGGAAAGGGATTGATTAAAAAAAAATACAAAACTGAGGCGTTTCGTCCGTTTGTCTAGAGTGGCTTCTTCATCCATCGCTATCCTATTCCTCACTCTGAAATAAGCTTGTTGCCACTCTTAAGACGATTTTGTGGTAATAACATGTTTATGAAAATATGATAGAACAAGGTTATTTCACATATCGATATTTTTTAATCTGACAATTTGTTGCACTGTGTTTGTCAATCTCAAAGGTAAGTTTCGTCACTAAACAGACACATAATCTTAATCATTATTTTGTATTATTTTGTTGCGAAATATATATTTAATAATTATGATCTATGTTTTGAATTAAGTAGTGAAGCGCTGCATCAGGTTGGAAACAGCATTTCCTCAACAGCCAGCCTTTGATTTTCAGCCATGTTGGGGCGCAAACTCTGGAAGACCTTGTGAGCCAATGCTTGTAAACGGACATTTTCTGAGATCATCAGCTCACCATAAAGGTAAACACCCATGGCCTGTGGATGTAAAAAAAAATCAAATAGAAAGTAGATTGCTGATAATTATAATTATTGAGGAATATTTTTTAAACATTAAAGCTTCTACAAGAACTTATAAGAAAAGAAGGCTCCAGGCAAGGAAATCGGAGAGTCAGTTGAAGATGACATGAATTCCAAGTTACGGAGCATAAAAAAAAATTGAGAGCCGCATTGTGCAAAAAAAAAATGAAAAGGTCATGGAAGCAGGCATGTCCCATCAGTAAAAATTAAAATGGGCGTCTACTAAGACCAACTTATGACGTTTAATAGTCACCATTTTAGCCAGGCTAAATATAAAAATGATGAAAAAATGTTCTGTTGTCGGTTGTGAAACTACAGCTCTACCCGGTTGCCTATTTCCATTATACTCTCAAAATGATTTATTCTTATTAAAACTTTATCAAAATGAATTGATTAAGAAAGCAAGGAAAATTGCCAAGCTTTATTCGTGTCTAGAAAGGACTTTCTTAGATCTAGTACTAATTTTGCCGGAGGATCTCCACTTTCCACATTCAGGCTTTGCAAATGACGTCATCATTGCTCGTGGAGCCAGATTTATTGACGGAACTATTTGACGATATTGTGTTCTATGAAAAAGCCTGCCAAATTCGATATGGTCAGTTCTTTACTCAATGTTCGCCACAGAAATAGCTATGATAGGTTTGAAAACGTGGCCAATAATAAAGACCTAAAATTATGACAATGCACTAACAATAAACATAACAAAATTATATATATATATATTGGGGGGGTGGGGGGATGCGTGCGTGCGTGCGCACTGGCACTGATCTTTCTCAAGGAAGATAAGTTTGCAAATTAGAACTTTTTGTGGCAGCAAAAGTCCATAGACAAAAATTTCCTTCTCAAACAATCACACATATTATTGACTCCTCCTTCTTACCCCACCCCAACCGAAAAAAAAAATATATATATATATAAAAAGTCAACGTTTAAACTGTCTCGTTCCTATAACGTTGAAGGAGAAGCAAAATGTATTCTCTACCCTAGAGCGTTTTAAGTAAAGTCATAACAAAATCATAAAATGCGCCATTGTTGGTGGAGCTTGGGCAGGAGAAGATAGAGAGTGAGAGAGAGAGAGCGACAGAGACAGAGACAGACAGAATGAAAGACAGACAAACAGACAGGCAGAGAGACAGACAGAGAGTCAGACAGACTGACAGAAAGGAGGTTCGAGAAAAGAAATTGGAGCCCGAAAAAGTCTGAGAAACAAATGTTTATTTAAAACTTTTGGAATATACCATTTTGTGAAATTTTATTTCATGTGACATCGACTTTTTTGTTTCTATTTTTCATTTGATTCGTAGTTTGACTTCATTAGGGCAGTATTTAGGAGATCAGAATTGTATTCAGACTCGAATTAGGAAAGTTGTAAGGATCCATGTTGGTACGCATAAACAATACTGGATGGTTTTTCGCTCAAGTAAGATTTTGATAAACATGTGACTTTCATGAACTACCAGTGTTAACCGATAAAAAAAGATCAAGGTATTGTTGTCTCATTCTTAACGTACGTTGAAATCACTTCCTGTTTAAAGCAGGTTTACAATAAGTTATTATTTAGATCTGCCAAGTATTAGATGAATGTAACTATCTAAAGAAATAAAACCAAAAAGTAATTCATAAAACCTAGCATTAAACGCGGGAAACACAAGACAGAATGACGCATATTTATAAATTTGCACTGAATGGTGTTAATAAAAAAATAATGATAAAAAAATTTATTGTATTCAATTTGGTAATCACATCCAAGTAATGTTTTAAAATTTTCACAATAGGGCCATCTCCAAGGCAAACCAAGTGCGGAAATAAAGATGGAGATTTTTTTTCAACTATCTGTGTCAGAAAAGATTTATTTTACTGGGAAAACCCATCAACCGGAAGCTAGGAAGAAGAAGAAAAACTAAATGGAAGTATGAAATCTTCCAAATATCACAATACGCCTATGGCTTGATTTGACTGTGAGATGAAGTTATCGACATCATGTGATGAACTAAATGTCAATGACATTTACAATGTGTGTATTCAGACATGCCATTCACACTATCACCTAAGTCTTTTTCATATTTTTGAGAATATTAGTTTCCAGACGTACAACTCACATCTGTTTCCTTTTCATTTTTTTATTAAGCAACACAAGTCACATTTTTTCCAAATGAAGAGAATTTGAAATGAACAATCAGCTTATAATTCAAGTGATGATACGAGTATAAAAAAACCTATGGGACAAATCGTACTTGGTGCTGTGAGAGAAACCTCTCCACATCGCCAAGCCAGGCAAGAGCTTTCCTGGAGATGACGAGCTCACACCAGCTGTGCTGTACCTGAAATATGTAACATGAACAGTGAGCATTTTCTGACACACACGCAGTTTTTAAAAAAATAGTAATATAATGGTTACAGATCCTTCACAGATGAAATATTCTACTAGCACATAATGCAAAAAATAGTAAGCCATTAAAATATGACCTAACAAATGTATTTGTTTGTAGAAATACGAGGCAATAGCAATAGAAACTACAGTCTGACGATACACGTACCTCTTTATTACTAGTGGACCAAGATAGAGTGAGAAAAATGATGAACATTACCGAAACGAGCACGGTGGATATACCAATTTCCCTCTCTTTTTAATTCTTTACCTTCACTATACTTCTACTGCGCCATATTCTAAGAAACAACCTTATTTTTACACGGAAAATCTCAGCTCAGATCACTCTATTTTCAGTCAACTGTTATCTTCTTACTTCTGCACCAGCATCCTTAATCCTTAGAGAATCTCTCAATCGCTGCATCTGTGGGCGACTCAGTTTGACATCTTCCTCCACCAAGAGATCCAACAGTAGGACACGTTGCTCAGGCAGGAGGAGCTGAAGAAAGAAGAGAAATAATGGAAAAGCCATTTATCACAGAAAAGAAAGAAAGGAAAGATAATAAGGAACGGGTAGATCATGTACCGTTACTGATAAGATTTTAAAATTTTGGACAATGCTATCGAAGCCAGCAACTTAAGATTTGCTACCCACAATGCTGAGAAGTTGAACTTTTTTCTAGAATGATACTAAAGTAGAAAAAGATCATTGAATATATATCAAATTCGCCTTAAATAAGTAGAAAAAAAAACAGAAAAAAACGCTGCATTTAATTGCACAGAGAATTTCGATATTTTAAAACATTGCAAATGAAGAACGGCAGTGGTATTTAAAAAACTAGATCTATCTTAGAGGTTTTGCAATTGTCGATTGCGATGAATTGTTTGACACGAAATTCATAGCAAAATGATGCCGAAAGAAAGACAGGGGAGAGGAACAGTTTAAAAGAAAACCTCTACAAAAGCTTTCAACATTATCTATATAATTATATGTCACCCCCCACCACCTCCCACCTTAGTGAGGAATCCAACTCATAATTTGGATTCTTGCTTTCTGTCACAGGGAAAATGTCTCTTGATGAACAAACCACAGGACTGTTGCACGCTTATTACTTAACCTGACCTTTTCATACATATATCAGAGTTGATTCATCTACCATATCTCAAAAAGGACAAAGAAAAGTCATGTCGCACCCTCTTCCAAACAACGCACAGTAACTGCACATGACCAAGTCGGTAAAGAACAAAATTGTTCTAGGATTATAGACCAGATCGCGATTTTGAACAATCGTAGTTATATTGTGGTATGTGATCATGTGCGTAAAACTATATGCTTTAAAATTGCAAGCGTCATCGGATCAGAAATGGTAAAACCCACCCCTTTGCTGTCTAGTTGTTTACATCTAGAAATGTATTCACAATGATCTTTTCCTCAACATTGCAATACAAGAGAAAATGATAATCAAGATGACCTCTGAAATATCATTCCTTGCAAGATGGCAAGATTTATAAACAATAGACGTCATAAACTTAGGTATTCTGACATTATAATCTCCATGACATCAAGAGCCGGAAACGACGTCAGCCTTAGGCAGAGCCTGTCCGATTATGCGTTATGCTTGACAATGCTCTCTTTGCATTTTTTCTTCGTCTGATGGTAAAAATTCATCTAATAATATTGTTTGAATGGGATTAACTTCGCTAAAAAGTCAGTCTTTTCAAAGTTATCACGGAGGAAGTTTCAGCGGACAAGATAACTGTTCAAAAACTGATTTTTTTTTTCTTGTATCTGAAAACTAGTATCATTTCTTTTTGAAAGAAAATCTAGAAATGAGCTTCTAGGATAATACAATTACTACATTCTGCTTTTAAATGATTGGAGAATGCGATTTCTCAAAATAAAGCGCAGTTGGGAAAGATGGACTTATACTACATTACACTTGAAAAGCTAAAAAAATATAGAAGATGTACATAGAAACCATGTGGATCTAGAGGTTATATGAAATGCAGTCGAAAGTTTATATAGCTTTAAGAGTGACAAGGCACATGCATAGTCTGTAGATCAGCATTAAGAGTGAGAAGTATTGTATTGAAAATTATAGAACGTGAGACACAGTTTTCGTAAATGCTCTTCAAAGCGCAACAACGCTGTACACCACTGTAAGTTTTGTTCCCTTATCGTGAAACTAATACCAGAGACATAATTATTCTCCATTACTTAAAGCCGTTCTTAAGACCTCTGTTATATCTTATTTTTCTTGAGTCTTATATTTGGGTAAAGATATACAGCAATAAAAGATGATCAAAAATTAGCATCGTGATCAATCAATCAAAGGAGCTACAAACTTATGACATATTTACTCTGTCGCCCAATGGCTTGAAAGTAATGTTAAAAGCGAAGCCATTGTGGCTAGGCTGACTGCACATTTCGATGTGTTCCGGTTTAATTTCCTGTCTATAAGGAGACAAATGCAATTGTAGGGTTTGAGTACAAGAAAAAAAAAAAGGATCGTGAATGAGCGCGTTTTCCTTTTCTTTTTTTTTTTTGTTGTTGTTAGTAGTTACTATAACAGCGTTAGAATACATTCTCCGGCAGTCGCCACGAAGTTTCTACGATTCAGATAGGAAGACTTCGGTAGTTGGACCGTTTCAAACACAGTGTGCTCTGACTGATATTTCATATAAACGTTTTACTTATAAAGGTGAAGAAAGGGTATTTAGGCGCAGCAAGTTGGCTAAAATGTTCATTGCACTTAAATAGAAGGCATTTCTTGTATCCAAAATATCACGGAAATCCTAGGGTGGATTTAGAGAAATTATCAAAATTATTGATTGCCTATGTCGGTGAGTCAAGGTCTTCAAGATAAAAATGTCCAAAACGAGAACCTATGCACATCAGCTTGAGCTCTATAAGATGTGAAAAAGTCACAAATTTTTCATTATCGACATAAATTATCATCAGAAAAAGTTCTAAGATTTTTGTAGGTCATGCTGCAAAGAATTATGGAAAGTAAAAGATTAAAAAAATATCGGAATCGTTTATTGTCGCAGCTGTGACTCCAGGCATTATAAATTATGTAGGTTTAGTAAACGATTCAGAATTTTAGCAGCATAAGGAAATAAAAAAAAAAACATGAATTACTCATGACATCCTGACTGTATTTAAGACACTTATGTTTAAGTAAGAGAATTTTCTAATTTAATTTGAATGGCTTAACTCCATTAGCAAGCAGTTCAAACTGATTTATAAGCTATAAGCTTATTATTGTTTTCCAACAATTTCAAGTGACCAAAACATCCATGAAGAGAGAACAACCTAATGGCTGCTCTTTCTTTAAATTAAAGATGATTTAAAGTTTTAGCTCCGTAGTTGAGGAAAACATTACTTCAAACAAAATTTCACTTTACTCGATAAAACACTTAAAGTTTAATAACAGAAAGATAGAGAAAGGGCTGAAGAGAGAAAAAGAGAGTCAGGCGGTTCAAAAGATTGGAATAAGAAAAGATGGGCAGAGACAGAATAGAAAGGTTCAGGAGGCTATATAGAAACAGAAAGAAGTAGAAACGAAGAGAAACAGAGGAGAGGAAAAAGAGGCTGACAGGATGATATAAAGAGACAGAGATACATAGGAGTAGAGGCAAAAAAAGAAGGACACAGAGATAGATACACTGAGAGGTGAGAATTGATAAAGAATAGAAAGAGTAGAAATATCAAGATAATCTTTTATATTGTTAAAAAAGCGTTATCTCTGGGGAATCTCTCTGCAAATATAGTTTATTATTGTTTTAGATTAAGGTCTGAAGAAAGGGAGATGTATTTAAACACACCCTCACGATTGTGAGAAATTCAGAAAAAAAGGGAAAGAGAGGGAGTGAAAGGGAGACATACAAACCGACAGAGGAGGATGAGGAGGAGAAAAAGAAGAGATGAAAGGAAAGAGAAAGATAAAAAAAAGAAGCGTTAAAAGGAGGCGAAGTGGGTAGGAATTAAATTTACGACAGAAAAAAGTCAACTGAAAGAGAGAAGCGATAAAAGAAATGTATTAATGCTAGGAAATGTTTTTAAGGGAAAAAACCTGAAAAGGCAATATAGGGCGAACAAGGATGCAACGAGGGAAGAGGTACAGAAGGAGAAAGAGTCAATGAAAATAAACCTATCCCTTCCTTACATAAACTGGGCCTTTGTTTTGCGAGAGGGCATTGATTGTCTTACAAATTAACTCAGAACTGGGCGTTGTTGGAGAAAATGAAAAAAAAGGAGAAAAAGAAACACCAGTCTCGTATCGATTCAAGAGAAAACATCTGATGAACACATTAGCCTTTAGAGTTCCCTATTACACTTTTAAAAGGCTCTTAAATAAAAGGTATGTTAACAGGGCTAACGTTAATGGACGTAAAGGTTTAGTTCTAAAATTTTCATTTTATTGTTTTAGCGTTATCGAAAATCATCGGAGAAAAACGGCAATTATGAAGGTGAAAACTTTCAAAACAAGATGATTGTAGCCAAACAAAAAGATAAGTTTTTTTCACAGTTGATGGAGGAAAGCTCCAATATTCTATCTTTTTTCAGAAAATTGAACTTGCTAGCGAAACTTTTCTGTAACTAAAACGTCAAACAAATGCATTTCCCAATTGTTTATTAAAAGTAACTGTTACTAAAAAGGACCCAACAATAAGACATTGTAATACACCAATTTTCGATAAGAAACACCGTTTCAGTATTTTGGGCATTCCACTTACACGTGAATTAAGTATAATTATGTTTCCTAACATGGGCTAAGGTAACAACAAATCTTAAGCTCTACAAGGTGCTTTCTTCGTTAGATTATAATCCTGTCTAGCAAAGAATAAAGATTCAAAAAAAAATGTTTCATGTGTCTCAAGGTTTTGTAAAGAAACGGGAAAAAAATTTGGGACACTGCGCTCCTTTGATTCAAATGCTTTTAGATTCCGTTCCTTCCAGCACAATTTTACAGTTGTTTTTTTTTTCTTCTTTCTTTTAGCATTGAATATTTCTTATTGTTGTATACGTAACATACATCATTGCATGGATGTATCATTTGTTTTATAAAAGATTGTAATGTATATATATATACATATGTACTGAGTGATTGTACTGTGCGATGAAGGCTAGACTTCTTTGAGTAGTTGAAAACATTTTTAACGTCAGTAAAGTCTCTCGCAGGAAATGGTAAGGGAAACTTACACAACATACCGTCTAATTTTCAAATTTGAAGACAATAAAGCTCCAAAATAGCTAGATCTCGCTAATTTCAACTGCAGGAAAGCTTCATGGATCCTGCTCCCAGGATCGCCACACATGATGAGAGGTGGGATCAACTATACCGACTTCTCTGGGATCAGTTTGGGGTCTCATTTTTTCAACTTTCGGTGCTTTTTATATAAGGTCTGTGATTTAAGAGCGGGTAAATTACGCAATGTTCTGAGCTATGCACACATAAAAGGAAGATATTTCTTCTCGGTTCTTCATATCTTTTTTTTTTAATTTTTTACATTGTGATCTCTAGGAAACCTGCAACGGAAAAGAAAAAAAAAACTTTGGATTACCTAATCGAAATCGCATTTAAGAGAGTATATTTCGAAAAAAAAAACCACCGCTGTCTTTGGAATTGCTTAAGTTACTGCCATGATGGAAGCATGAGAAATGGTAATAGATGAAGGACTTAATAATAGAGGAGAAGATTACTAATCTAACGAAGAAAGCACCTTGTAGAGCTTAAGATTTGTTGTTACCTTAGCCCATGTTAGGAAACATAATTATACTTAATTCACGTGTAAGTGGAATGCCCAAAATACTGAAACGGTGTTTCTTATCGAAAATTGGTGTATTACAATGTCTTATTGTTGGGTCCTTTTTAGAAACAGTTACTTTTAATAAACAATTGGGAAATGCATAATTTTATAAGTCTCTGAATGTATTATTAGCTAAACTCAATTTTCCTATTGTTTTATTATATACCTTTTTGAAGTTAGCCATTTGTCGACTCCTTGTTCAACAGCTAAAATAGTAGTGTTCTTAGCCAATGAAGATTTTGATTTCGACATCTCAAGCCAGTAATATGAGCGACAATTGACATGACTTTTTCGACCTAAGCGTTATATTGTGGACTTTGATCGATGACGGACATTACTGCGGCAGGTGCTGAAACATAAAAAAAAGTTTCCAAAGAATTTCCTGAATAAATCTCTCCCTAATCAGGCCTCTGAAAAAGTTAGCATCGAAATTTAGCAACGTGTATTTGCAGCCTTAGCTGCCCAACCCATTTCCGATATTACAAGATTGGAGATTTCCTTGGCGGAAATGACTTTGTTAGTATACAGCGGGCCGCTCACGATATCACGAAAGACTGTCGTTACTTGGCCCCATGTTCTCTTATCTGCCTTGGTCATGGTCGATGTGAATAAACACTTACTGCTTCTCACTGTTGGGGTTTTAGTTTTGAGGTAATTTTTTTCCAAAAGAGAACATGAACTTGTAGATGTATCTGAGTAAACGAAAGAGATAAACATAAAGGAAGCGAGAGATGGAAAAAGATACAATGAGAAACAATGGATAGGGAGAGAGAGTGAGAGAGAGAGAGAGTGAGAGAGAGAGAGAGAGAGAGAGAGAGAGAGAGAGAGAGAGAGAGAGAGAGAGTGACGACGATATAATGTCACAGTGCAATCAAGTGGTGATCTACTGTTATGGATCTGATTCGTGGTTTATGTGGATAGACACATCAGTAGATCCAAGTAGACAATTAGATCAACCAGTTGTGTCAGTATTTTTATTTCTAATTTCCTAACTAGCCTAAAACGTACGGTTTAGCAAAGCTGATTTATCAAAGAATACAAACTTTATGACAAGAAACCTATCACACAATGTTAAATAATACAAAGAATCTTTGCATGTTCAATGAAGTATATTATCTTCAAAAAAGCCTTCTGTTTCTCTCTATAATTTGTTTCGGTTTAGATGATTCATTGCCAGTAGTTCTGACTTCTTGAAACCACTATTGATAAATATATGCCGTTGAAGCTTATGTTTATCGGAAAATAAACACAGTCAATCAAATCTCTGGCGATTGAAAAGTCTTGTTTTTTGTTTTTTGTTTTGTTTCCTTGCTGTTTTTTTTTTTTCAAAGTTAAAATGAAAAATTAATGTTTTCTAGATTAGTGTGACAATTGTGAAGCGAAACAAAAAGGAATAGAATATACACTATCAAAAAAAAAAAAGAAAGAGTTTCTTTCCTTGGAGAAGCCTTCCACTTTATACACAGTCATTCTCGCACACATAGAAACTTGAAAACATAGAGGTCATTGACCCATCTCGTTGGTATTTTCCTATTGTCTACTAGGAATATTGTATTGTAATGAGTTCATAAATCCAATTCTATAGATCATTATTTCTCTTCACGGAAATGTGAGATGGTAAAACAAATATGAGAGTAATCACTCAACAAACATAGGACGTGCAATCGTTTCTTTTAAATTTACAATCATTCCTCAAAGAAATATCACTGTTTGCTTCGCTCCAATCTCTAGTGAATCAAATTTTCTTGACTTTCTTCGTAGCTTCGTTAGTTTAAACGAGGGTCATTTTTTAAACATACATCACCATATTCATTAGACATGATCAAAAGGGAAGAAAAAAGTAATTATTCTAAGCTTTATGCCAAAGTAGCTCAGTGCAGAAATGTACGCAACATTGGAAATTAATCATTACATAATTATTTTTCAAGGTCACAAGAGTAGGCCTATTTATAATACTTTTATTTTTCTTGTCTATCAAACAAGAGAAAGCAAAAGAAGAAGAAAAATAGAGAAATAACGGGAACAAGCTATTAACGACTCGAAACAAATCTTTTATCCATGGATTCCTACAAAATAAATAGATCGACAGGAAATTAACCCTTGTGGAATTATCAAACAACGCTTCTAGTTTGAGAGCTCAAATTGAAATCTACGACACTCCACAGATGCAAAAAAATTCATGACATTCTCTATTTAGTACAAGGTTATCAAACTCCAATACCCATTAATAAAGGGAAGACCATTTGAAGCAACCATGCAATTTTCAAAGCCTTTGTGTTACATCTCATTTTCACTGTTGCTGCTGCTACAACTACTCATACTAAAACCACTATTATTAGTGCTTAAAGCATTACTACTGTCATTTTGTTGATGTTGTAGTTCTTATTGTTGTTGGTGGTGCTGTAGTTGTTGTTGTTGTTGTTGATGCTGCCGTTTTTGTTGTTACTATAACCTTTATCAAAGATGCTATTTTTATAAAAATCAATATGAAGATAAGATGCATCTTTCCCAATCTTGAATGGTAAGCACATATTTTTTTTTTTGTAGTTTAAACATGCAGAACAAGAGTCTACCTTTTCTGTACGTTTAGATTGCATAGTTATGCTATGTCAGAGTAAGGAAAAATTCCGTGCGTTTTTATTACAAAACTTGAATCCTGTTTGACATGGCTTTATTTTAATTTTCTCACCAACGTACCAGAGCAAGGCGGGTGACAACCTGAAACCAATTTTACATAAATAAAAGACTAAGGGATGTGCATATTAGTAACTGTTTGGAGCATTACAAGTGTTATGATTATTCCCAATCTATACCAACGCCTTTTTCACCCTTTGACAGGGTATAGGCTACAAACAACACTTACTTTTTTCTATATAGCTTCACTGGTGAGTTCCTTCCCTGTGCTCCCCCTCGCTCTTCATTTCGGCTGCTATGATAGTTATCCATATTGGCCGTGATCTTTTCCTTTTTACTTAGGCCTTGAGTTTCCATTGAGAAGTTAAAAACGGAACCAAATTCTAAATCTCAAGACTTAAAAGATGAATATTTGTAAATTTTAATCAATAAAATTTCAGTATTTTTGCGGATCCCCTAAACATTTGTTAAAAAAGAAGAATAATCAAAATTTCTCAACATATATATCCACATCTCCCATTTTTAGATACGTGTTTCAATAATCATGCAATCAGTGGTATCCCTCCCTCCCCCATCTTTCCTTTCCACATACTTCGTTTTTTCTAAAGAGAAACTGAAAGGAGAAAACGCAGCATTTCTACTGGAAAGGACAAACTCGTCACCATCTAATTAGTGCCAAAGATTTAAACATCCTAAAAGCTTTCTCTTGATAACATTCGAGCATGAGCTAATGGAGTTCAGCGCCTTTTGTCTTTGAAAACGGACAGCCATTTCAAATCCTTGTCCAAATCATGTCAAAATCAGTTAACATAATAAAACTGGACATTTGTTACATAAACAAAATTAATCATGTTATTGATTCAGAATGCATACACATTAAAAATTTTAAAGCCTTCTCATAAAGTTTAGCTGATATTATATGAGCTTACTTTGATGAACAAAGACAGTAAGGAAAGGGACGACAATAATTGAACAGGTAGGTTAAGGCTAGATCGCCTTTCCGATAATGTTTTGATAAAATACACAAGTTTATTTTTTTTGGTTGCTTTTTTTATATCTTCCCTTTTCTGTCCGTCTAGCTATCAACTTTCTTTTAGTTTTATGACTCATCATTCATTTCTTTTCGCTTGTAATCTCTGCTTTTTCCTTCTCTTTTCCTTTTCTGTTTGGTGTTTTTCACATCCAATAGTTTTCAGGCATGACCTCTCTTATCCCCGTCCTCTTTGTCTTTTAATACTCTTTCCTCTTAGCTTACCCCCTCCCACTTCGAGTACTTTAAACCAATTTCCTCATTGTTTATATTGATCAATGAATCGCGAACTTTGGGGTGAAAATTGATCAATCTACCTCATCTATTTATTCTACAGACTAGTCAAAATGTTAATCAAAGGATAAAAGAAAAATCTTACCTAACATTATAACTTTAAATCCTTCGTACTCGAAAGAAACGTAAAATCAAAACGTATCCGCTTCCGCCACTTTCTGGGTTTAAGAAAATACTGATGTGTGTTGTGTGAAAAAACAGCAATTTATACTGGACAACACAAGAGGACTTTCAAAACGTTGTAGAACATTTTTGAATATCATCATTAATATTCTTAAACATTGATTGCGTGTTTACAAAACTATATGATTTTTTTTTTAATATATTCTCGAAGCATAGTATATCTGTTTGCACGTTTTCAGCTCTGCAAGTTTATGAAATTCAAATCAAAACCAAGAATGGTCGGTTATTGATGAAATTTGTGTTTATCTTATTGGACGGAAGAGCATCCAAAAGTGAAACACCATTGAAAGAGTTCACATGATTTATGTGAAAACCTAACAGTAGGCCTATCCACTACAGATCTGACTCGACACAGAACGGTGATGTTCCAAAGTTAGTTGCTGAGGGTGCTGCTAACAGTAAAATAGAAACTTACAATTAACCAAAATAAAAAAGCCGATTACTACGAGAATAGTGAAAAAACGAAGGTACACTTAATGAAAAAATGCAGCCTATAATGGAATATACAGTAGATGATGCAGATCTAGGAAAATTTATTAAACCGCAGCATTATATTTTGAGCATGTGAAAAATAGCCAAAAAACAAAAACAAAAAACAAAAATCAAATTACCACACTATGAAACTTGGACCACCTGACAAACAATGGGTCAAAATATCACATCTTAATGTTAACGACCAGGCTTTCGTTAACTACTATACAGCAAGTTCTTGGACAACTTTCTCGAGAAAATATGCTAGAGAGTTTAAGATAATTTGATAACAATGGCTTGACCTCATGACATTAACGGGTAAAAAGTTGGAAATGGCAATGTTAAAAGTCACGCTTTAGCTAGAAAGTATTCGATTTCCCAGCAGGATTGAAAGGCATCACTGTTCGGACTATTAGTCTTGATTGGGACTTGATTGCACTATGACGTGCTAACTCCCGGTTCACGTGAACCCTCGACAGTATCTCTCACTTAAATCTTTTTTTTTTTTTACTTTTCATTTTCGATATAAATCTCTTGTCAGTGAAATTAACATATTTATACAGTGTGGAACGCACAGTTCAAACGTGACAAACTTGGGCGGTATTAACACTGGAGCAAACAATAAGGGGGTGGGAGCCAAATCGGGCAGCTTAAGATACCAAAAAAAATAGTTGTACTTTTGCAGATAAGGATCTATAATTATAAAGTCAGGCAGCTGTGTTTTGATTTCACAAATGGTCCAAATAAACGTGGTCACAATCAGCAATGTTTACAATGAGTCTCAATGATTCTCAAAATGGTTTTAAAAAATAACAAATTCAATAAATACTATTAGTTGAACTATTTATGGTGAAGGATGTCTGTATGTTTGGTGAATTTCTTTCAAAAGGGATTGACCGCAAGAATGAAACGATTTATTCTAAAAGAAAGAAAAAAAGACCTGTGACTTTAGCAGAATTATCAATGAGATGGAATGCGAATAACAGGGTGACAAATCATTTTTCTTCCTTAGCAAAATCAAAAAAGCTTGGTTGAGCCTTGCCTATCGGATCAATCAAACAACAGAACCGATTTTTTCTTCTACACAATAATTTTGCGCTGTCTTAATTATAGTCTATAAGACTGCCTGTTGATCTGTCTACCTATATATATATATATATATATATATTGGGTTGTTTTTTTTTCTCCCTTGTCTTTCAACAATCATCTTGTCAGTAAAACTTTGTTCATATAATTTGAATTTTATATCTCTCTATCTTTATAACTTAAAGATTTGATATTTCTTACATCTTGCCTTCACTGTTCTAATTTTACTTTTTTTCTATTTATGTCTCTGCTTGTCTGTTTGCCTGTCTGTCTGTCTATCTGCCTGTTTGTCTCTCTCTTTATTTCTCTCTCTCTCTCTCTCTCTCTCTCTCTCTCTCTCTCTCTCTCTCTCTCTCTCTCTCTCTCTCTCTCTCTCTCTCTCTCTCTTTCTCCATTCACTTTTTTTTAACTTCCCGTATCTTTTCACAATTTGTTTTCTATTTCGCATGTTTTTGAAATCTCTGTTTTGAAGATATGATCATTCTTTCAAATGATTGTTCACTTGTTAGTGACACGCAAAGAACGAATGAGGAGAAATATCCGCTAACGGTATACCGTGACATGTTTTTACCATTTTCGATGATAACTTTCATCCTAAGTGATTCTGGTCTTCAATTATCACAACATCGAACACAGCTGACAATCGCCATCTTTCGTGTATAACAACAAGTTATAAGCCTAGTGTCACTGTGAGAGCGGGGAGGCGTGACATGGGTAAAAATAACACACAACGGTCTGGGATAATCAAAAGCACTTGATTACAGAATTTTTAGACGATCATAATTCATTGATGAACGAGTAAAGCATCTCCAGAATATTTTTCTTTTTTTCTTTGGAGAAATGCCATAAGCCTCGTAATAAATTATGAGGCACATTCCAATTTAAACTGTTCAGATGGTACATAGAATTAGGTTTACCAAGCTCTTCGTTCTGGGTTTTAAAATATTAAAAAAATATATAAAATAACACCAAAGATTTTGAAACGTCCTCTACCCTTTCCTCGCCTCGTTCCAGCTTAGAAAACTGTGATCAACGCTATTATTCAACCATTATTGTCGAAGTTAGCATGGACATTTCTACCTAAAAAAGAACTTTAGCACGTAATAGTTGGGTTACTTTCTATCACGAGTAGTTATTTAACGTATTTAAACAAATCAATCCCATCTCCAAAAGCATGATTATTTAACCCTCAGCTGATTTCATCAATGTTTATTTTTCATCAGTGTTTGTGTGTGTGTGTGTGTGTGGAAGGGGTGGGATTGAGGAGTTGCTTGCAGAACAGAAAATATAAAATGAAAGTTGCAAGCGGCTGTCTATTTCAACATTGCAAGGGCATAATGAGAAAATGCCACCTTGCATTGAAAAAGACATCGATGTAAATTCTTAGATAAAAAAGGTCCAAAGTAAGGCCTTGAAACATCAAATTCACCGCGTAATAAAAAGGAAACCTAGCTCTATAGGTCAGAGATAATAGTAGATCAAGCAATGAGAATTGTATATTCAATATAACCCTAAGGTAGCAATAAGCTGACATCAAATTACAGTTATAACGAGGGTTGAAGTTCTTGCAGATTTAAAAAAAAAACAAAAAAAACAGGTGTTATCTATAGAATGAAATTAAAAGAGATTTTAAAGTTAAGTTACGTGTTCAGATTGTCATACAAAATAAATTGCAGAATCAACGACTTTGTGACAGGATTTTATGGTGAGCATAAAAGTAAGAAGAAATAAGTAAGGCGCTTCTAAGAATTTTGCAATTTCGTAGGATTATTACAAGGTTTTTATTAAGGACAGTCTAGATGATTGAAAAGAAGTTGTTGCTGTGGGACATTTAACTCGGCTGCTTAACGATAAATCGTAAATTATGGTAGGAATGAAACATGTATTTTTTTGTGTAGAGTCGAATAAAATTTCAGTCAGCTAAAGATAGAATGCGATTTTCTTACCTTAGAATCCGAGGAAGAGTCAGAAGCCGTTCCCTGAACTGTATCCGACCGTTTCTTCCTCTTCCTGCGTACGCCAGCTTTAAGGGTTGAAAGCTTTGAGGGATAGAAGCGAGTGAAATAGGGATATGAATTACATATCCAGTTTTCACTATTCGGTCTTATAGTCACGTGTTTACAACGTACACAATTATAATATCATGGCACACTATGGCAAATAATAAAATGAAAAACGCCAATATGGCCAGAAAAAAGTCCTAT
The DNA here is from genome assembly GCA_033675545.1 of Elysia crispata. Lineage (NCBI taxonomy): Eukaryota > Metazoa > Mollusca > Gastropoda > Plakobranchidae > Elysia > Elysia crispata. The sequence continues at coordinate 517,030 of JAWDGP010001927.1, forward strand.
GAAAACGACACAGCAATATAGAGAAGTTGTTTAAAGCATGAAATAGCTCAAACAGGAGAATGCTGGACTTATTATGAACAAAGTCTTGGTTCTATTCCCGTCCGTGGCGAGTCAAAATTCATCTAACCAGCCCAATTCGTGGCTACACCAAGAGTTTATGTCATCGGAAAATGTAATAAGTGGTCAGAATAATGATCAAATCGACGATTCGATGTCTGTCTATGAACTAATAATTTGTTTCTTTTTGTGTGCGTGTGTGTGTGTGTGTGTGGAATTTTTTTTGGTTTTGATTGCTGTTTTTCTCTCGTGTTTGATTTACTGCTAGTTTTTCTTTTCCGATCTACTAAACGTTTTACAGATATACATACTAGGCTTTGTGGTTGTTGTTTTCGCTCACCTGATCTCATTAACTATCCGTGCACTCCATAGATTCGTTTCTCCCATCGCACTACTGGCTGAGCCCTCATCGCTGATACATGTTGGATCTTAAAGAATCGTTTGGCGTTTGTTTGTGGATGTGTTCTAAAGTCTTAGACTTTTCCAAGGAGCAAATTTCTTAGTCAATTCGGGGCAACTGGAATATTCGCTGGACCGAAACATGATAAGGAGGGGAAAGGATGACTCGTACTATTTGCATCGAGGAGAAGAAAATAAAATTTTGATGCTCCGACCGATGCTCAAGAGCTCACAATCTTACCCTTCATTTTGACATCCAAAATCGCATTAAAAGTTGAGAACGTTGATAACCATTAAAGTTCATGTCAGTTATTAGTTCACGATGAACTAAGGAATAATGCATGGTATTTTTATGAAGAGCCCTGAGTACCCTGTGTAACATTGTGGGGCTGAAGGCAATTTTAGGAATCAAAGTGTACCTACTGACCTTGCTGGACTGGAGTACTAAAGGAATATCAATAGCCTTTTACTGCCATTATAATTCTTAAAGTGTTTCGTAGGACTTATGAGCGCTAACAAAATAACCTATTACAGAGGAAATACAGCATTTTAATTAGGAGTGCTTAATACTTAAAAGTCTCACTTTAAAAAAGGGATTTCAGTGTGTTTGTAAACAACCAGTGTATCTATAGGCATACAGTAACATCACTGATAAAGCGGTTCGTGAAAGTGAAATCATTTTGGATAACCAAAGACTTTGTTACTCTAATAATGTAACTGGTTAAACAAAAATGAATATTGCAGATCGCTCCAACATTGATCCAATGCATTTATAAAGACGCCAGAATTTAACACAAACACTCCATCAAATAGCTCAGCTCAGACTGCCAATTTGCTCCTAACCCGCCCTCTCCAAAGGCCAAACGCCGCCTTGTCATGGCCGACTTTGTACGGGCGTCTGTCTGACAAAATTGACACAGTGGTTCTCAAATTTTTTAGTACGAAAGAGAAAAAATAGCAAGAAAAAGAAGGGGGGAAAAGCCCGGCATGTGAAAAGAATAAAACTGGCGCAGAATTACAGAAAAGGTAATCCTAAAAGTTGACCTTGCGCATCACAAGGAACTAAAAAAAAACTAGTCGATAAAGTTTAAATGAATGAACTGTTCGAGTTAGCCTATTATGCATTCTTGATAGCATTCGACAAAACCATTGGAATGTAAATAATTTTGCTAATTTTTTATCAACGCCGATTCGCAGATAAATGACCAGGAAGAAAAGCTCTTCGGTTTGTTTATTTGTTTGTTTGTTTTTTAAGAAAAAAAAATGTAATATATGGTGAGTTTACTGATTCGATACAAAATATTCCTTAATTAATTGAAAACTTATTGTATTGGTTAATGTGTTATTACTTTATTCGGTGTTAAAACCTCATCAGTCAAAAGGAGACCAAAGCGGCAATTAACTAATATTATTTTAATAACCTTTTTTTCAATGACAATTTAGCATAACAGTTTATTTTGTTTTTGTTTTGTTTTTTTGTTTTTTTGTTTTTTGTTTTTTTGTTTGTTTTTTTTTTGTTTTTTTTTTTTTTTTGGGGGGGGGGGGGGGGGGCAGCGGGTATGGATAAAAAAATACATGATAAATGCTGCCGGATAAAGCACTTTCCAATGAAGCTCTTGTCTCAGTTATTCTTTATTACAATAATCATAACAAATAGGCGACATTGATCAATCAAAACCTCATAATTTATTCCTAACCACTTTTGTGGAAATATGAAGATCAATGCAGTCTGTTCCAGAAGGATTCGAATAAAGAAGGGTTGATGAGAAGAAACACAAACAAAAACAAACATGTAAAGCAAAAACACAATCAAAATGATAGAATGAGGCCCAAGTAATTGAATAATTAATGATGCATGCTAAAAACGTGTTTTGATCTTGCTAAAACAGCCAGAACACATTATCACGAGTTGATACTGTCGTTTTTACAATGCAATTTGTTATCACAACTGTTGAAACACTCGAAACTTAATGAAGCTTTTGATTAATCAATCCTCTTCAAATATTTCATCATAAAGATTCTCATTTGTTCTGAATGTCCACTCCATTGGTTTTAATGAGATTGCCGGACTGTCCACCCCTTCAATAAAATATTATGATTATCCTTTCTGTTTGTGGTTATTTTTGTAAATTTCACACAACGGTAAACTTCCGAAAACGTGTTATTAAAGTTTTTATCTTTGAGAGCTTGCGGTGAATTATCAGGTTGCGAAATTCTTCACACAATTTCCTCTTTCTCTCACGGGTGACACGCTTTTCTGTCCCCTGGTTTCTCTCAGAGCCGAAGCTGACTTATTCTTTTATTTTTACTGCTAAGAATAGCAGAGAATTGAGAAATTTATTGTATACCATATTGGTTATTTTGAAATATCTAGTTTTTGATCATGTGAATGCTTTGACTTTTCATTCCATATCTATAACAAATGTCTCTGTCAGAGGAATTTATTTAGATGAATATTAGGACCGACATAATTATTTTTCAACTTCTGATGAATACATGTATTAGGAGTTTTATGAAATAGTTGCTACCTTGCCGATTAGTTCAAACGCATTGAAATCATTTGCTGCGTGATAAAATCTTATGTTGTTTGAAAAAAAAATGGAATAATTAGAGGTTATGCCAAATGATGTTTCTCAAAGAGTTGCGCGTGCGGCTTATGTTACTTAGAGAGGACCCTTGACATCAAAATCGCGCATTTCTGGATTTTAAGCACTCGAAAAACAATCAATGGTCATAAATGTATAACGAGTCATGGTGGAAAATCATTATTTGTCCAAAATTTAGTTGCTAATTCAATCGATAGACAAAACTAGACGTTATCAATCATAAATAATACCCTACCAGAGATATGCATTTTTGGATTTCCATGGGTATAGACAAGGCAAACTGCTTTTAATACGGCTTCACCAATACAATAATAAATTTTAGGGAAGAAAAAGAGGGTTGGGTGTTAGCCCTGAAAGAAAAAAGATTTCATCTCTTTCGCAAACACATCAAGACGTTGGTTCTGAGCACTTTTAATATGTAGAAAAGGCAGCACTTGACTCATTACTTCATGGTCTTTAGATAAGAAAGGACCTTAAATGAAAAGCAAGACTGATGAAAGTTCTGTTTTATTGTGACATTACATTGTGGATATGTACTTTTGTTTTCCATTGCTATTGGTTTCGCATCTTGATGGGATTATTTAAATGCAATATTGATATAAACTAAATAGAGACATAACTAAATTGAGCAAAGTAGACAGCCTCACAGACGGTCCCAAAGAGATCTAGTCTATCCCTGCTAATAAAATGCGCTTTCGCTCACAAGTGCAGCTCATAATGAATTGCTACTATTCAGAAAACCAAATCTGGTCTGCAGGGGAAACTGCTCAGGTCAAATCTAGATGCGCATTGGATTCGACTGGCATTTCGAGCAGTAACGGCTGCGACGCAGTGGAGAGCTGTTATCATGGATAACTGTCGCACAAGAGTGGCAGCTCTTTAGCCTTGTCCTCGATACATACCTTCTAGAAGGCTCACGTCTAACATAAGGCAGCCTACTAGCTGCGTTAGGGGGCCAAGATTACTGATCGAAGGAATTCTGAAAGTTAGAAATAAGGCAGAGCCTCATAGAAATTAAAAGCTTAAAACCAAAACAGAAATCATGAATAGCTAAGGAGAAAGAGACAGGGATTTTGAAGATCAAGGAGGGCAAGGGACCAGTGGCATAATATTATAAAAAAAAAAAAAAACGTTGCCAGAACTGTTGGCTTCTCTTGCGAGGTATTTCTTTATCTAACTAGGTGCGTCTGGCTGCTTTCCACACGCCGGAAAATTGTATACAACTCAATCAAAACAGTTTTGTTTTCAACCTTTTGATTGTGTATCACCACAGAAGCCAGTCTAAAGAGCTCATTAGAGTAATAATTAGTCTCCCTCGCTTGTTTTCAACCAGACTTACCCAGATAGTTCTATCTAATCAAGACAAGTTTTTACATTATAGACTTCATGGAACACCTATACGAATGAAAGAAAAGCTGATGATTGGGTTATATTCCAAGCAAGCTTGACATGAGCGGAGAGCGAAAGGCACTAATGGGCTTCCGACCAAGTAAATAAGAATCAATTTTGCGTCACTTGCATTTGGTTTTAACTACATCAAATGGACCATTTAGTGTTATCACATTGCTCATCGGTCACTGCCTGAATCGGTCATTAGCGATGTCCATCTCACAAAGTCAACGGAGTTTAAATGCTACCACCGAACTATTTCAACGCGCTAAGCATATAAGTATTTTACTCACAAATTAAGAAATAATGGTCCAAACAGTAGTTTTAATGTGATACCAAGCTCCATTTGGTCTTGTGTTTGAATTGAGAACTGCCGATTGACTGCGGTTTGATACGAGGTTTGGGGCAGAGTCAGAAAAGCAGTAAAGCGCTCATGTTGCGTTATAGAGGGCAATGTGAGTTCAGCTTTTATCTCCTTCAACGAGGATTCATGAGATGAAAGTCTGCGGCAACGGATGAACTCTTGACCTCATACTCACCGGAGTCCGACCCCATCCAAGGTTACAACCAGAACCATGTGGCTAATACCGGGAGCCGGTGAAACTTACTTTTATTCTTTATAGCACAGGTATTTAGTTCTTACAAGGACTGACAGGTCGATATACGTGGATATCATTTCACGTCAATTCCGGATCACTGAAGATATTTGGGAATCACTAAGTATCCACTTGATAGGAAAAGAGTCCGTTTGTAATATGGTGTCTAGTTGCTTTAAATAAACAAGTAGGAAACCCCACTCTATGAACGGGACCATGGCCATGGTGTCAATTTGCGTGGCTGGGATGCGTCTGTGTATTAAATAGGCTTAATGGTCTTTACATGTATCCTTTTACTTAAATAATCCAGATATATGTTTCCCCCAACACATCTTTACCTAGATTCTAGATAGCTCAACAACTCTTATTCTAAACACAAATTTAGACAAAGAACTTAAATTCTTTTGGAATAAATGGATTTTATACATTCCCAATATGCTTTTAGATCCTTTTAAACGCTTTGAATTGCCGCATTAATTGCATAAAAGTGCACATGCCTTTTGGAAAGTCGTACCCGAGCAGTTTTTTTACACCTACATAAAAGTTCTAAAAAAATCTTTAAGCCTAAAAGTTATTTTTTAGTTGTAGATCTTAACTTTTTGATTCGACTCTAACTACTATAAATATCTAAAACCTAGATCTAGAATCTATGTCGACGCAACCTTCTTAAATTCTTTACTTAGATCTTTCGTCGTATCATGTAGATCTACATTTAGATCTATTCCAGACGATTTTAGATCTGCCGCAAGTTCATAGTATGCGTATTTTCAGTTTCATTCCTGTCATCTCTGCCCAGCTGTGCTTAAAGGAAATAGTTTGCACATAAGAAAATAATAATCACATTTTTGCCTTTCATTTTCGACAAATACTATTTTGGCGAAACATAATATTACGACTCCAATCTTTAGAGCAATTTACAACTTTATGCCAAATTTTTTCGTTCCTAAGTGGTCTAGAAATGCTTGGTTAGACGGTCCTCATTTTTTGCCTGGCTCCGTCATCTATAGATTCTGCCCTGATGATAGAGCCATATTAAGATTTTTCAAAACATAGGTCAAAACTGGTAAACAAAGAGGGTTATGTTTAATATTTTGTAAAGTAGACCAAGATTTACATCCAGATTCAGACTGCGGTACCTTGAATTTTTCGTTGATGTGAAATGATGATTAAGTTAAAACAAAAAAATAATCAAATGTGTCGACATATATATGAATGTGTCAACATATTTCACTCTTTGGAGACACAATCTTACGCATTTTCTTTGTTAAATAATGAAATATAATTTTAAAAATGGCTTTCTGAATGCGACTAAATGCATGGTTTACCAAAATTGTGAATTACGTCTTTTCTTTTCGTTTCGCTCTGAGGAAAAATATGAACAAAGAAGCTAAGAAAAATCATAATAATTCGGCAATGCCACTGCCGCGAACATTGCCTTGTCTTGTTCATTCTCTTTCACTTTAAAAAAAAAATAGAAAAAGAAATATGCGACCTTCTCTACACAAGGTGAGTACTTCTTTATCTATCTTAGTCCCTGCGCTGTTTTCGGATCCTAGACAAAAGAACTCACTGGGTATCATTGCCGACGGCAAATCCTTCTCTTATGGACGTGAGTGTGGTGGATCCCGTAGAAGTTATAAATAGTTATCTAAAAACATCCCACCCACTCAGCATTGTACATTTGATATGTAGTGCTTCATTTCGCAGGGTCCTCTTAGACATATCGATATCTTCATAAATACCAAATCTTACCGCGGATATGCCAATTTGGCCCACTCTACTTTTAACGTTAGTCCGTAATCATCTTTATGCTATTTCCATTTGCGTCGCCCCGCGGGCACTCTGTCAGCTGATTCCGTCTGTCAACGTGACTACAGCAGTGTTACAGGTTACTCTCCTAAAACAGGCACTATGTCACCCAAAACAAAGAGTGACCATAATAGTGTCGACTATCTCCGCGCGCTAGTAAGATTCATATAGTTGCTTTCACACAATGTAACTCAACGCTGAGTTAGTCACATTGCGTTCATGAAAAGTTGAAGATTCCGTGAGCTTTCCAAAGAATAATATAGAGTATTGTACACCCGGACCCTCATCTCAGATAAGCGCGAAGGCTGCGGACTCTCTTTGCCTGTGCTAAGTACGATTTGTCATCCTCGTGTCCTGGATTATGAACATCAGCTTCTTATCTGAAGCATACCATCCCCCCACCTCAGTTTACTCTTAGTCTTACTCAAGTTGACAAAAGGCATGATTTGATTTCGCCGTCTTCGTTGTTGTTGTTGTTGTTGTTGTTGTGTTGTAACTGATGTTGTTGTTTGGTTGGTTGGTTGCTTGGTTAGATTTTATTATTTTCTTCCTCCTGTTCTATATTCTTATACCAAAATTACTGTTTAAAAAAATGTAATTATGTTTTATAATCTGAAGGCTTTTGCTCAAACATATGGTATTTTTTATTCAGTAAAATTGCATTGGAAACCTTGTTTTTTTTTACCTTTGAGTTTACAATAAACGGTCTTCCTTATTTGAAAAGGATCAAGAGGCGTGTAAATAACCCATCGATCTGTAATGTAACAATCTACTTAGCCTCAAAGTATGCGTACAAGTCACGGAACAGCCCCGTTACTTCATATAATAGCAGGGTATCGCACGAATTGCGACAAAGCTCGCTAAACCTAGAGGTAAGTTTCTTGCGCAATATAATCTTTTTCTCCTGCAAAAAGCAGCAGTGCAATAACAATTTTTTCTTAGAGTAAACTTGCAAAAATTTAAGTGTTTATTTATGACTCTTTAGCAAGATTGAAAGCCTGAGCAGCTCGATACAAAGTGCATCAGTCGCATGGTAAACAACGCTCTGAAGAGATCTAACAGAAATTAATTAAATATTGAAAGCATTGTTACGCTAACTGCACGGACTCGGGGTGTGTTTCGAAAAGTGCTCAGTGAAGGATAGAAGTGGGCCCATTGGGCTGGTTATCGGATCTAGCGAAGACATCTATCCAAGTAAATGGTATACAATTTTGATCTTCGGCATTGTAAATAATGATGCCGGATTTAAAAATAATTATGAGAAATGCACAGTAAAAGAATAGACCCATGTTATAGAGAAATAATTGGAAATCTTAAGTATTGTAAATTAAAGCTTCCAGATCTATTCTTCTCATGTGCATTTTTTTCTATACTGACACTCTTTGATTCTGTTCTTTTTAATTTTTCCTTTGAGGGGGAAAAAAAAAGGGAGAGGGGGGGGGGGAGGTTAAAGGCTTATTATTGTAGTTTATTGGGGTTTTGTTGGTTTTTTTTTTTTTTTTTTTTTAGTGCGTTAGGTTGTGTGAAGATATTTCCAAATTCAACCACATTTTTTTTTCTAAACTATTTACGGCAAGGGTATATAATCTGTTGTAATGATTAGCCTTCAGTAATTTAATATTTTATTCTAAACCCTTCCTCAGAGAGTCTCGGGGGTGCCCGTGCGAGGCAGTTCCTTATTTCCAGTCCATTATAGATTAGCCAGTCGTCCCTTTCGTGGAAAGTATGCGAATAGTCTCGAATGACTGTGACTTGGTTTATGTTCATGCCCTAATTCACTCTACTTTGAAAGTCAGATTGGGTGTGGTAAATTCAAAAAAGGTAAAGAGGAGGGCGGAAAATTTAAAGGTTGAATGTGGTATTAATAGGCTAAGCCATAGTGATGTTGGCATTCCACATTGCACTTAAGGTTCAATTTAATTATAATCTCTATCTCTCCTGAATGAGTCGTGTTCTTGATTGTACTTGCTTGGCAAGCTAAAACTTCAGGAAAATGATTGCGTTTATAGGCTAGCATTATTAACATAAATAAAGAAGAGAGAGACAGACAGACAGACAGACAGACAGACAGACAGACAGACAGACAGTTACAGAGACAGAGACAGAGACAGAGAGATAGAGAGAGAGACAGACAGACAGACAGAGACAGTGACAGAGACAGAGAGGTAGAGAGAGATAGCAATTTAAGGCGTTTCGCTTTTGCCTTCTTTTTTTTTTTTTTTTTTTGGATTCGTTTTTTTTCTTCTTTTTTCCGATTTTGCATTTAAAAAAAGGAAAAAAAAAAGGAAAAAAAAACATAAGGGCCTCACGAATTGGTTGATGAAGACGGGTTTTTACAATAGGTGGAAATGTGATTTTACAAATTAAGAATTAATTGCGAGTTGAGTGCTTCAATTCCACAGATATTTGTTACATTTTTAGGAAGTTTAAAGGTCTTATTAGTATGTCTCTGATTACATTGTCCAACGTTCATTGTTCCTGAACAATAGCTTTCCAAATCTATGCTAAGATTACGGTACATTACTAGGTGATTAGGAAGCAAACACGTTTTTTCATGGTCTCCGTCTCTTTTTCTGTTCATAAAGCATGGAAGAAAATACGCACGTCTTTATCTCGAATATACAAATAATTTAGATAGAAAACTTGAAAGCCCTTAAAACATATTAATGTTCTTTTTGCTTATCCTTTCTGACAATTTTTTTCATCTCCTTTTGTTCTCATTCAATATTCTTCTGTGTGTTTTTATATGGATCACCATTTCCGGGAGAGGATTCCTCCCTCAATCTAGATGAGAACATTAACACTGTACAGCAAAAAACGTTGTCCGTGCAGCAGAGAGAACAGCCATGCCTGCCACGTATTGTTTGACTTAAAACCTAGGATAATGCTTTCTTCAAGGGTCTCAAAACGCTTCCCAACGGCTTTAAATATTGCAGATAATGAATTCAATGAAAGGGGGCGAAGGCTAATGAATCAGCGACTATATGTATTAACATTTAGGATATTGGCTGAAGTCCCGAAAAATTGCGATGTTAAGATTTGACTAGTTTAACCAAGATCAAAAAAGGAACTATAATTTTAATCTCTTTAGAATTAAAAACTTATAAACATAAATAAAATAATAACAAGTCACTATTACTTGCTAATAAGTTTTTCTCAAGTCAAGGCGTTTCTTTGTTGGCTTACCTGATTCTGTACTTCTTTGAACAGCGAGTTTCCATCATCAATGTCAAATTCAGAAAGGGCCTGGAAAAGGATGACGCAGACCAGTACTTTCGTAAAAATTAAAACCTCAAATATTTTTTCATCAAACAAGATGGAGCTCTTTCATGCTCTTAAGATGCCCAAGTAATTAATTGTGAGGCACCCAACAGCATTGTCATCTTACGAATGAAAGTTAATGATTCGATGCAATAAAACGTGTATTTGTTTGAAATTCACATAATCGGTTCAAAAAAAAAAAGCACCTCACATTTCAGACGTCATCTTCTATTTGTCCACATGTCCCATTTGGTAAGCTGACCCCGTCTGTCCCTATATGTGCTGCTCTCGCCTTACTTATCAGACAAAAGTATTATAGGACACTTTTGACCACTATCATTTCGTTTCAGAATGCCACGTGTAGTCCTGGAGTGATCTTTTTTCTTCCCAAAAGTTTTCTTTTCATATATACGCAAAAAGAAAGTGAAAAGAATAGAAATTTTAACATTTAATTTTGATAATGAATGTGGAAAATGAACTTGAAGACGATACAATACTTTTATCATGAGAATGCTTCTGTTGCTATTGTTTTCTTTGCAATTATCAAATACAAGGAAAAAGAGTAAATCGGTGCTTTAAGAAAAGGTGGTAGTAGTAGTAGTAGTAGTAGTAGTAGTAGTAGTAGTAGTAGTAGTAGTAGTAGTAGTAGTAGTAGTAGTAGTAGTAGTAGTAGTAGTAGTAGTAGTAGTAGTAGTAGTACTAGTAGTAGTAGTTGTGGCGTGGTAGTAGTAGTAGTAGTTGTGGTCGTGGTAGTAGTAGTAGTAGTAGTAGTAGTAGTAGTAGTAGTAGTAGTAGTAGTAGTAGTAGTAGTAGTAGTAGTAGTAGTGGTGGTCGGTGGTAGTATTAGTATTGATAGTAGTGGTAGTAGTAGTAGTAGTGGTAGTAGTAGTAGTAAGGGTGGTAGTAGTAGTAGTGGTGGTAGTAGTAGTAGTAGTAGTAGTCGTAGTAGTAGTAGTCGAAGTAGTAGTAGTAGCAGCAGCAGTGAGTAGTGGTAGTGGTAGTGGTAGCGTGGTAGCGGCAGCGTAGTGGTAGTGGTAGTGGTAGTAGTAGTAGTAGTAGTAGTAGTAGTAGCAGCAGTAGTAGTAGTAGTAGTGGTGAGTGGTAGTAGTAGTAGTGTAGTAGTAGTAGAAGTAGTAGTAGTAGTAGTAGTAGCAGTAGTAGTAGTAGTAGTAGTAGTAGTAGTAGTAGCAGTAGTAGTAGTAGTAGCAGTGAGCAGTAGTGGCAGCAGCAGCAGCAGTAGCAGCAGCAGCAGCAGCAGCAGCAGCAGCAGTAGCAGCGTAGTAGTAGTAGTAGTAGTAGTAGCAGCAGCAGCAGCAGCAGCAGCAGCAGCAGCAGCAGCAGCAGTAGCAGCAGCTGTGCGTGAGCAGCAGTAGTGCAGCTCGCGGCAGCAGTAGCAGCAGCAGCAGCAGCAGCAGCGCTGCTGCGCGCAGCAGCAGCAGCAGCAGCGCAGCAGCAGCAGCAGCAGCAGCAGCAGCAGCAGCAGCAGTAGTAGCAGTAGTAGGAGTAGCAGTAGTAGTAGTAGTAGTAGCAGCAGTAGTAGTAGTAATTGTGGCGTGGTGAGTAGTAGTAGTAGTGGCGTAGTAGTAGCAGCGGCAGTAGCGGTAGCAGTAGTAGTAGTGGTAGTAGTAGTAGTAATGGTGGTAGTAGTAGTAGTGGTGGTAGTAGTAGTAGTAGTAGTAGTAGTAGTAGTAGTAGTAGTAGCAGTAGTAGTAGTAGTAGTAGTGGTAGCAGTGGTAGTAGTAGTAGTAGTAGTAGTAGTAGTAGTAGCAGCAGTAGTAGTAGTAGTAGTAGTAGCGGTAGTGGTAGTAGTAGTAGTAGTAGTAGTAGTAGTAGTAGTAGTAGTAGTAGTAGTAGTAGTAGTAGGTAGTAGTAGTAGTGGTAGCAGTAGTAGTAAGTAGTAGTAGTTGTAGTAGTAGTAGTAGTAGTATTAGTAGTTGTAGTAGTAGTAGTAGTAGTAGTGGTAGTAGTAGTAGTAGTAGTAGTAGTAGTAGTAGTAGTAGTAGTAGTAGTAGTAGTTGTTGTGGTCGTAATAGTAGTAGTAGTAGTAGTAGTAGTAGTAGTAGTAGTAGTAGTAGTAGCAGCAGCAGCAGTAGTAGTAGTTGTTGTGGTCGTGGTAGTAATAGTAGTAGTAGTAGTAGTAGTAGTAGCAGCAGCAGTAGTAGTAGTACTAGTAGTAGTAGTAGTAGTAGTAGTAGTAGTAGTAGTAGTAGTAGTAGTAGTAGTAGTAGTAGTAGTAGTAGTCGCAGTAGTAGTTTTAGTAGTAGTAGTAGTAGTAGTAGTAGTAGTAGTAGTAGTAGTTGTGGTCGTGGTGGTAGTAGTAGTAGTACAAGTGGTAGTAGTAGTAGTAGTAGTAGTAGTAGTAGTAGTAGTAGTAGTAGTAGTAGTAGTAGTAGTAGTAGTAGTACTATAGGTGCTAATGGTGCTGGGGGTGGTAGTAGTTCAATGTAGTATCGAAATCAGTAGCCTGCAGGTCGTCTTTCTGATTTGAATTCTTATAAGAGGATCGAGGCACAAGAAAATAACCAAGTTTGATGCTGTATACTGCAGGTGTTTGTATACAAGAATCCCAGTCTGCAAAAATGTCTAGCCATACCCTTTCTTTATTATCAGAGACATGAACTCAGATCATCAATTGCCTATTATATTGGCTATTATGACTAAATGGTTTTGTACATGTAATGAGATTTTCGTCTGAGAAATGATCGTTGTAGTATTTTGATGGAACACGCAAAACCAAAGCAAGACTTTATTTTTGTATCTCTGAGCCAGATGGACAAAAAAAGTCTTTTATTAACATTGTGAGATGATTCTGGATCTTAGTTTCCTTGAAGTGCAAGCTCTTTCCATGTATGGTGCAATATTTTCTACTTTACCATCATTGTCATGTCGTTTGAATCTGTAGTACCATATCAGAATCATGCCCTATTTTATGAATGCCAGATCTTATTGTCTTAGTCTACAGAGTCTATGACAGAGACAGCAAGATGCAGCTATCTCTCGTTTTGTATTTCCTTGAAATATAAAACACCGTTCATTAATCTATCTCTTGTCATGACTTATACTATTACTTTCGTGTTTCTGCATGTTTGAATGACATGAGTCAATGAGAACGGTTTTTTTCCCCTCTTTGTCAGGTTCTTAATTTATTCAGTAGATTGACGGAAAAACATTCTGAAAATTCACAAGCATTTATTATTCATCTAGTTCTTCTTCTTGTTGTTTGTTTGTTTTTTTCAAGAGCTCCGCCTCAGTCTACACTCGGCAGAAGATGGCTTTGATTAAAAATGGATCAAACACTTGTCAGTGTTTTTAATCATTATTCGGGACATTATTTATGTGAGACAGAAAATCCACGAAGATTAATCGCAATTGCCAGCACGAATTTCAGCAATGAAGAATTATTCATTATGTTACAGTAATAACAGTTCAGTAATCGAAACCTAGTTAAAGGCTTGCAGACAAAAGATGAGTTTAGTTTCACCAGGGTTTTCCGCACTGTTAAGTTATATTAGAATTTTAAGTTTCATTTGCCCCATTTTCAATCAGAATATGTTCCTTTGCGGGATTTGGAATAGTTTTTGCCTTAGCTTACTTCATTTTTTTTTTAATGTTTTGTGTTTTGTTTTAGGCACGTATCATTCGTTTTAATGCTAACAATGACAAATATATCTCGCCTACACAGCCAATTCTACTGTTTAAATTATATGATATTCAGTGATTTGCAAATATTTCTCTTATCAAAATTTCTGAAACTTCAAGAAATTTTTTTTTTTTTTTTTTAAATTTTTTAGCAATCTCACGACAGGGCCGATTATCTGGCATAAAGACTAACCCCCCTCCCACTCCTTCCCTCCCCTCTCTCTCTATCTCTCTCTCTCTCTCTCTCTCTCTCTCTCTCTCTCTCTCTCTCTCTCTCTCTCTCTCTCTCTCTCTCTCTCTCTCTCTCTCTCTCTCTCTATCTATCTATCTCTCTCTCTCTCTCTCTCTCTCTCTCTCTCTCTCTCTCTCTATATATATATATATATATATATATATATATATTTATATTTATTGTTTTCAGACTGGTTTAATTATAAGAAAGAATTAAATAAATCTGGAGTTTTTGGTAACACTCATCACTATTTAGGTTTGAGTAAAAAGAGCAGCTAGAGTAACGTAAAAAAAAAAACCGTCTGCCATTTTGGGGATTCGAACCTTAAACTTGTAGTTGCGTTGTCACAGAACGTGACTTTTACCAAAGCGCCAATTTGGCTCTTATTACTGATGCCGATACTATTAAACAAGCAAAACAGAGCCGAATTAACCATAAAAACAACCCGTGTTAGTTCAAAAGTCTAGGGCTGGTTCGCTAATAACTGTGTCTGTCTCAGACACAACATTACCTGTGGCATTCCTGGAGAGTCCAGCCACTCCCGGCATACCCTGTTTACTGTCAGATCAGACTGCCTGGAAGACAGAAAAAGGTCGCATAAACACGAGGTTTACAGCAATTCTTACTTAAAATAATAGTAATTAAACCTAACTGTAGATCGTCTTTTCCACTCATCAGCTATGTTAAATGAAAAGAGTAGAGCAGAGAAAAAACAACACCAAATAGGGCGTTATTGAGGACGATAAAAAATATAGTGCAAAGAGGTGTACTATTATTATTATTATTATTATTATTATTATTATTATTATTATTATTATTATTATTATTATTATTATTATTAATAATAATAATAATAATAATAATAATAATAATAATAATAATAATAATAATAATAATAATAATAATAATAATAATAATAATAATAATAATAATAATAATAATAATAATAATAATAATAATAATAATAATAATAATATGACCATCCTCACCATCATCAATATAATCATCATTATTATTATTGACCTTGTTGGTGTTGTTACCGCTACAGTATTGTTTTTTTTTATTAGTTTCATTCAAAATTTTTTGCAGTCTTCTAAATCAGCAGTCACCAGCGAAATCATCACCATCATACCATCAATAGCAATTAGCATGGTCATTAATCCCGATGGGTTTATGTTTGAGGTATGATCAGTCATTTGCAGACTGGTATTGAAGGGTACATTTTCAACAACATGATGGAGTGGAGGCTTCTGATACAAAAAGCGATAGCCCATCAGTTGAAATCCCATCAATATAATGATACTATCTCTTTCTGAAAACCAGTATTATTTTTAACTGTTTGAGACATTGTTTTCTTTTATCAAAATCTAGACGTGATTGCCTTATGTTATGAGAAAAATAGTGGAAGGTTTCTGAGAGAGAATGTATGCTTTCTAATTAAAGAGTTATGTAAAGTTTCTATCATGAAATGAAATGGTTGTGGATAATGACTTGTACATGGCTGGATGTATTTTTTTAAATAAATTATCAATATAACATCCCTTCAGATTCCTGCTCTAGACAGATGTAACATACCTTAACTTGGGCAGATGTTCAAAACAGTACTCCAGCAAATCCTATTGAAAAATGCAATTAGCAAATTAGAACTTGAGGCATTCGTTGATTCGTTTTATGTAAAGCTATAAATATTTGAGTTTTTATTCTTCGTTGCTATAATTATGTTCAAAAGCCCTTTATCTGTTTTCGCTCTGATCCTAATATTTCTTTTAATTGTCCTCTTTGACATTTTTGAGCGTATTAGAATTGTGGTCTAGTAACTGCAAACTTTTTTCGACCCTCAGCTTTGGTTGTGATTTACCGTGGAAAAGCATTCAGTCTGAATGGATTTCCAATGTGTATGCTCGTTCGCAATCAGTGCCTGAAGAGTTTTGTTAGTAAAATTATAATATCATGCTCGAGTGAGTTGAAAGATGCAATATCGGGAGTGTGTGTTCTGCAAAATGCAAAGAAATACTCATTTGATAGCACATATTCTACAAAAGCATTGTAAAATCTAACATAAATTAATATTTAATGTAATTTTTTAAAATTTCAAAAACTCCAAGAGATTAAAACGTGAGCAAGTCTCACCATAGAGGAGAAGAGTTTGCCCATTTTGTTTTCAATGAATGTTCTCAGGACTTCCAGAAACTCTTCCTTCCCAGAAATTCGCTCCAAATGTCTCAAAAGGAAAAAACCCTGAATATGTAATAAGAATAAAAACTGAATGTTAAATTTGTCAATGCTACTGTACCACTGGCACAGAGACTCCTTCTTAACAATAGATTCAGAAATTGTACATGAGTGTACTATTTCTCTAGAGTAGACAGTGATAAAATAAATTACGCCACAAGTTTCCTTCCGAAATATTAAACTTAAAAAAGACAGTTTTAAACAAAGTATCTAACCTTGGGAAATCCATTTGTTGCAAAGGGTAAAGTCACAAGGAAACATTTCACTAAAAATGCCATATTCCTGTTGCTCTTCTAATTCGAATGTTATTCTCAATCGCTACTAATATAAAGAGAAGCGTAGTAGAGGCTAAAATCTCTGCCTGGCTTGACTTACGCATTGAGCACCTTATGATTAAGAAAGTCTTCTCCTTTCCACAGATAGCTGAACTCCTCAAGGGCCATCAAATCACTAAAGAAAATCGCAAAATCGTTAATAATCCCAAAATTTCATCAATCCCAAACAGCAATGTTAACAGAAGCCGATAGATCGAGAAGAGAAATAACACGGAGTTCATTTGCGTTTGAAGATGTCAAAATGCCAATCTGAAGTTTCGAATAGCGTCTTTCTTAGAATGTCAACAAAAAAACGGCGAGGTCCTGTAAGATTTTGCCCGTAAATTGGTTATGAAAAGATATTTTAGTAACTCTAAATTTAGGTCGAAATGACCCCTGTAACTACCCACTGATTTGACGAGACTAAGTTGCCGAAACTAGGAATACACGATGAAAGAACGGGATATCTTGATCTAATGTTGCGGCCTTGCACTTCCTTATTAGCTTTTCACAATTAAAGTCAACAAAAGACATCACAAATGCGATTGCTTGTCAACGGAAACACATGCTAACATTCTAGAAAATTTCTGCAAGGATCAAATCGGTAAGTTCAATTTTTTTTTTTTTTTGTTTTTTTTTTTGTCTATTCGCGACAAGGTCCAGAATTTAGACCTTTAAGTAGTGACGAAGCGTCTAATCTAATTACTCGCAAGCATGCAGAGATTGGGGCAAAAAAATATCATAAAAAGACGTTCAGAGGTAGGGTCGGCAAATACAGCCATTAAACTTCAAATGCTCCAGAAGGTTTTATCTTTGTTGTTCAAAGGCTTTAGCTCTTACACGTAATAATTTACAATATGGGCTGGATTTGCAAACCAAGTTTTTTGGTTGTTTTTTTTTTTTTTAACTCTCATTTGATGTTCTTTTTAGAGTCCATTTTACCCACGTCTAAATTGTATTAAGATTTTCTATGTTTGGGTTTCTTCGGCAAAAAAGACGATTTGACATAAAAGGGTTGAGGATGAAGTTGAATTTAATATATATATAATCTTAATGCCCAATTCAAGATGAAGACCTGGAAGATCTTGAAGAGCCTGATTTATAGAAGCGCGGCTCTGGAAACACGGGTGTCCGATTGTTTACTTTAAAAATATACCACAAAATGTTTGGAGGGTATAATGGCTAGTTACGTTATAAAATATTTAAAGAATGGAAAGTCATCGAAGCCGAAAAGAAACAAGACCTATCTTTATTTGAAAGCTAATAAGAGTTGGTGCTAAGCTAAGTGATAACCAAAGACAAAAGGCATAAAGTACTAAGACATTGAAAAAACAGAGGGCTGAAAAGTGTGCACAAAGCAGGTCAACATCTTCAATAAGGCCACTGAACTAATTACAACACTCTTCACAATAAACACCATTTCGAACATGCACTATTACAGGTCAGCTTCAAAGATCAATGAATTCAAAAGATCAGTGTTTGGTCTTCTGCCTTCCATTTCAAACCTGTTACTCTTTAAGAGTGTCGAAACTTTAATGCCTTCTACGTAAAGAGAGGCAAGACTGTAGAGTATGTCCTGAGCCTTTGCAGTATTTAGCCCTTTTTCTTTGCAGGAAGATATACCTAAAGGCAATATGAAGTGCTTAAAGATTAGCATCATTCATAAATTAGAAAAATCTGCCTGAAGCAAATGCACCGATATTTACAACATATAAGCTGCCCTGTCATTGTGCGGATAGTTACTTTATAAAGCTTTTAAGCGGATGTAATGATCGGGAATATTTACTCACAAGAAGGTGATCTTCTCGGTATAATTCTAATCCTTACCCACCCTCACCTCCCATCCTAATATATATATATATATATATATATATATATATATAATGTGCATGCAACTGTAGCGCGCTCCGTTTGAATATGATTATGGTACAGGCCCACAGGTAAAATTTAGAATATCTTTATCTAAATAAGAAGCAGTATCCAGCTTTTAGTAAATGTAAATTACGGCATATAACACCGTTAGTTGCTTTTTTAAGCGGTAGAAAGAGAGCGAACTTATACCACAGAGGGAAATAAGCTTGTTATACACTGCTCGTTGTCATCGGCATCAAAGTTCTTTTGCGATCATCTGCCTACGATTTTTCTTAACAAAAATAAAGGCCGAATTTCATGTTAAATTTGGTGCAAGAAAATTGACCGGTTGCTTTATAATGATCATAAGAGAACTCAGCAAGCAGGATTACTCCAGGTTCGAACCCCAGCAGAGTTGAACGTTCGAGTGGCTTTAGACATGTCATGACTTACGTTTCCTATCTCCATATCTATTTAGGAACGAAATTTAATGTTATAAAACACTACCTTAGAGTGTGGCTTCTTATTCAAAGCTCTCTGCTGTCTGAAACAGTTTCTCACTACGTCTTAAAAGCATCCATGTGTAGGCAGTCCGAAACAGACCAATAGGTTATTTACGTCCAGTTTTAACAATCTTACAATTTGATTTGGAAACCCGAACACCAGTTACTGTGCATTAAACGTTATCTATGATTACTGCGGACATCTCCTGAAATATTTTCATTAACACTACCATTGCTGCTGTTCAGGTCCTAAATCTTTGTCGGTTCGGAGCAATATCTATTTCACCAAATGATTGCACTTTAAAAATAAAAAAGACAGTTACTTCACATTTTGATCAAAGTATAATTTGAACGTTCAATATGTTTTATCTCAGATTTTATTTTATGATAACTTTAGCGAGACAAAGCATGCCAAGGTGGTTTTAGAATTCTATTTAACAGTGTAACACTGCAGGTAAAAATAACAAAGTGAGAAAGTTGCCAGTGGGCGTTCTGTTTACAAGGGCAGTAAACACGACAAACTCAGCTTGACCTCTATAAGCCTCAGTTGATATTTCTGCAGCTTGTCTATAGCTGTTGGCACAGCCAAGACAGACCATTGCCTAAAAGGTCAGTCTTTTATCCCATCCTCAAGATAAAGGTTAATACCAAACAGCAAAAGTTTTAACGAAAAACCCGCTAGAAAGGATCTTATGTCCAGTAAAGTATCTTTGTCATGGGTTTCTATTGTCCTTTTCCTTTTCTTTTTTTCTTTTCACCGATTGGGTAAGAGTTTTTTTTTCGCTTGTGGTTAATAAAGTGTAATTCCTAAAGAGATCTACAAATAAATCCAACTTTTAGAAATGCTACAAATACATCACAAAAAAAGAGAGAATAGAGGACTAAAAGAGATATGAATTGGAAATCTTTTCCATTTTCATAACTTATTCATGGGGCTTTTTGTAGTAACCTATGAACAAATGATAACTATCAAGGTGTGCGTTATTTAGCATAAGCTTTACTGTGTATTTTTTGCATATAGTTTATCGTCTTTTCTGACTGCTGTCGTTTTAACCTCAGATGCCTACCTAAGTGCAAGAACATTATAACCTTTACAGAAGCGGAGGCTGCACTCCTCTGATTCATGATAATAATACTGGTTTGAAGAGATGTGATCCTGCCGATAGGATCCACAGTACAGATTCCATTCTTCCATCAAGTGTCCACAGACTTGAAGCTTTCATGTCGCCTAGCAAGCCCGGTTGATAATGTCAAATGTCATGGCTGATCAAAAAAAAAAAAAGATCTTTTTTTTTTCCTTTGGTCATAATGACCTTAACCTTTTGTTTTATGTCCATCTTTTGTCATTTGATCTTCTTTTCATTTATCATCTTTTGATCATGTCTTGCTCAAGTACGTACATATTGTTCCTGCAAAAATTGTCATTTTTAGTAAGTTACAACCGACTGTAAATGTTTTGTCTAAAGAGTTCAATACATTTATACTTGATACAGAGTTTCTTTGGACAATGTGATTCAACACAGCGAGATCAGACGTATTCCAGAAATCACATGGTTGAACTTTCTGATCGTCACCAAGATTGTTATTTGCATGATCTTCTACTCTTACTTTGTTCAACAAAATCAAGCAATATTGTGGTTTGAAAAGGGCGAGAGGAAAAGAGAAAGAACTTGGGATAGGTACAAAATATTGAGGATATTCTTGAAGAGGCTTACAAAGGATAAGCATGGAATGAATGCTATGAAAACAAACTTGTGCGTCAAAAAGAATCCCGTACCACAATTAAACAGTGGATTGGAATCTGGCATGAGCTTCTCAGTACATCTAAGATGAAATTGTCATGTTTTAAAACATATAGAGCTGAAAAAAGAGTAAGAAGATTTGCAATAAATTCCCCTTTAAGGCTTCAGGTAATCCAATCTGGGTCTTAAAATAAAAAATCAAAAACAAAATCACAGATTAATATCTTACATTCTAGAGAAATTAGATTTAGACTTTGTTAAAAGAGCTAAAAACTATTATTTAAAGCAGAAAACCAATTACTTGCATAGTATGAAGATTAAAAATTACTTTCAAATAATGCACTTGAAGAAGAGTTTTCCCTGGGTTGAGTCCATTTTTCACTATACAAGGCTCAGCACTTGAGCTGATTGAATTTGTTACTGTTTCGTCCCCGCTGGGCCTGAGGAACACAGAATAGAACAATCCAGAACTGGATTTAAAAGAAATTCTAATGGAATAAAAAAATATTCAGTAAAATTTTACGTTGCGAAAATTTCATAACTTATCTCAATCAAGTTTTTATTCTTTACTGCGTAGCAAATTAGGCCGCAAAATGGTGAAACTTATAGAGACAAAAGCAAAAGTATTGCTTTTTTTTCATTCTCATGCGCCGTTTGTTTTCGTTAATAGCACGTTATACTGATAGCAACAGAGTATGGTAGCCTGTAATTGCTTTGTCTTTCAAACTTTTTTTAAAATACCAATAACAGCTCTACATTGTTACCTTATCCATCAGGATAACTATAAAGTTGATTGAAGGAGCGTGGACGATGAAGGGAATGAGCAAGAACGAGAGAGAAAGTGAGTGCCAGAGAGCTAGAAAGTTTGGGAGAGATGGAAAAGGCAGAGATAATGGAAGAAGTTGTTTGAAAAAGAATAGATTTGGATCGAGAGTTAAAGAGTAAAAGAAAATGAGGGAGATAGAGAAATAGAGAGATCGAGATAGCGAGCAAATCATGTAAATAATTTATGGTGGGGGACTTCCATGTCTTACCTTAACTTTTGCAAGTCCTCTGGGGTTGCACTAATCTCTGCCTTAAGGACCCTGTACTTAAGTAGGCATCGTAGCTCCAGCCTTTCTCTTGCCTCTGTCTCACCCCACTGCACGACAAACACATGAAAGACATCTTCAGTTCCATACTTTCTCTTAGATCTCTCGCTACCCCGAGATTTCTATGCTTCTACTAGTTCTAGAGCTTCTTTGGCCCCGCAGCAATAGAGGTCCTTGAATTAGTGGTAATTCTAAGAGGAAAAGACAAATCGATTTTTATCCTCCAGGCAGTGGTATGATTTTTTTTACTCCCCATGAGTTAAGAAGAAAAAAAAAAACCTTGATTTTACCAAATAATAATTCTGCGTGTGTATGAGTTTTTGTTCGTACTTTGGAAATTATTTTAACATCAATGCGCAGCAAATACTCAGGACAATAAAAGTACCGACTGCAGATCCAACATCAGAAGAGCTACGACGTGTCCATTTCAGTGCGTTTATGAACCACTCAAACTTTTAATGTGTGTATTTTTAATTCATATGTATGTATGTATGTATGTATGTATGTATGTATGTATGTATGTATGTATGTATGTATGTATGTATGTATGTATGTATGTATGTATGTATGTATGTATGTATGTATGTATGTATGTATGTGTATGTATGTATGAACAGTGGTATAGAGATTATCGAAGGGCTTGAGAAAGATAGTGATTAATAATATAGGGATTAATTCGGAACTTTTTCCGAGAACGGAAAAGTGGGTACTAAGACAAGTTTTCCTCATATTTCAATGATCATATAGTGAATAAGTGTTTGATAACGGTAATGTGTAAGCTTTTAAGAATTAAGCGTTCATGTAGAGCTTGAGATGAGTGAACGACATATGCGAATCTCTTTGGGATCGTATGCAATGGTTACTGTTTATTTAATTTACATGCTTTGAGTGCTTTAAAGCTTTGAATAAAGGCATAGTGCCCAGATGCTTGAATTGCCTTTTACCCTATGTGCTATTGATATTATATTGGATTCTACTTCATTCAGATTGCTATCTCATATTGAATAATAGCAAACTTATGCACCGTTCGTGAAGAAGATAAATTTACTATTGATAGGTTATCAATTGTCTTGCTGTCTAAATTCTGACATCTTTTATTAGTAGTATTTTATTAATATATATTATATATATATATATATATATATATATATATATATATATATACATATATATGTATGTAATATATATGCATACTCACGTTCATACATTGTTTAATAAAATACTATAAATATATGTCTCAACTCATCAGCACCGCTAAAATATTTTTCACGAAATTTTCCTTGGTATTAGTTAAGAACATAGTAACCGTTGATATAAACGGAACATGCGAGACGAGTTCAAGAAGTCTTTGGCCTGAGCCTGTATATAATATTCTTATACAGGGTTCATAATGAGGAAAAGTCAAAAATGAGGAAAATACACTGTAAGAAGTGCCAAACCCGCGATAGAAATCTCGCGAGATCCTACAACACACACACACACACAATTTAATAAAAGGGAAGCATGATTAACTTTTTTTTTACAATCTTGCAGTTAACATACCTTTGAATGCAGAAAAACAAGCTTCATGGGCTTGGATAAGGGTTTAGAGGAATTTTTTACTTTTTCCTCTTAGAAGAGGCTCCTTGGTGTGAAGCTTCCTTTTGGCAGATTGTCTTTCTTGGGCCTTTGTGTGGTTTTGTAAGGTTTGCTTACAGCCCTCTCTCTGATCCTCTTTGCACTAGATTTGGTCAGAAGATGTCCAATTTCCAAATCCAGTGCCCTCTTTCTTTCCAACTCACTCTCTTTCTTGCTTTCAAGATGTTTTTTTTATTTTCCTGCAGAATCCCTGATGGCCTGCACAAGGTGGGCATCTACCTCCTGATGAAGAATGTCCTCTTTTAAAACAATCAATTGCATTGTTATTTCTGGCTTTAAGAGCATATTTGATTGTTTGCAAGGCAGAAAAGGTGGTGATAACCAGGTTCGCTGACTTTGTTTTCATGGTGTCTTTCATTTTTAAGAAACTTCCCTCCACCTGTGGTCCATGAAAAATAGTCAGACATGCTCTTGCTAATTTCTGCAGTGTGGGAAATGTGTCCTGTTGTGCCCACCAGATGTCCACTCTACCATCACAATAATTATTTGGAGCAACTGTATATCCTTAGTTTCAATAAGAAGTTGCTCCTCCTCTGATGCTGACAAATAATGCTTAAAATGGCCTGGGAGAATTTTTAGGCATTTACCTACAACAGAATGGTTGGGAGCAGATGGATCAAGGGCAGATAGACTCACTAACAAGGGGTTATCAAGGAGAAATGTATGGAGGAGGTGCCTAGCTGCTTGTCTGAAGGACTTGTTCACTTTAATGAGGAAATGGTGTGGTTTACTTTCTTCTCTCAGGATATCCCCAGTGATTTTCCCTATAAACATGTCCTTCAAATCTAAGTGATGAGTGATGCTGTCCACATCAAGAGAAGCCAGTTGTTTTGGAGACAAATCTGAAAGAAATTCTGCTTTGATGAAACAAGTCAAGAACTTTTTTTGTAGTTGCCATTTCATGGTCATGAAGCTTGTGGATAAGGAGCTCTTGAGTCTGGAACTTTAGAATATATTCTTTCAACATTGGAAAAACAGAGGCATAATAAATCATTACAAAATGAGAATATTTTTCATGAGTGAATAATTTTCCACAAATTCTCTCCCTTCTAGATTTTTCTTCTTTTGTCATTGTTTTTTTATTTATTCCTAATGAGGCATAGAATTTGGTGCACCCTCATATCTGCTTTTGGGTTATTGAGAGACTGTACATATTGAGCAATGGCTTTTCTGCTTTCCATGGGCATGCCAGATTGTGAGTAAAATAGTCTGAACATGGAATAGAGTCTGAGTGTTGATACTGCAGGCCATAACAGGACAGTCATCTGTGTGAAATAAATCTCTCAGGGTCAGTAAATTTAATGCTGAAGATGGAACGTAACTCAGTCATGAGTTTTCTGAATTCCGTTGACCACTTGAATTCAGTGTGTAGATCCCAAAATAATCTCTCAATCCAGAATTCTAATGGTTGGCAAAAGTGTTTAACAGAATTATGTACATGATGGCAAGAATCGCCATTAATGTCCAGTAGAAGAGGAGCATGTGCACGCAATCTAGACTCAAATCCCGTTTTGTGACCTCTCATGACTGAACAGGAGTCCATCAGGCATGATTGAAGATTGATACAAGGAATATTGTTACTGTCTATAATATCAAAAACAGCCTGGAAAAATTGTTAATGAGTCACATTTTGTGATTTCAATTGAGCCATGGTGTTCAATAACTATTTCGGTTTTGAGTGGATTAAAGTAGCTAACTAGGATCGAACGCACGTTCTTGTTGTTTTTGTGGTTGTTGTTGTTGTTGTTGTTGTTGTTGTTGTTGTTGTTGTTGTTGTTGGCAGTGGTGGCTTTATCAATATTTAACGAAAAAGGCTGGATACGCATTGATTCAATAATTCCTGTTTTAAAAAAGTCAGAAACACCATATGTAAGCTTATGGGCAGCTGAGCATGGGGTTAGGAAAGCACTAGAGGGGGCTTTTGGATCTGCTGCACATTTTTTCAAGAGTTCAACAAGTTTTGGAGCTAGTGTGAAAGACAGGTTATTCTTTGCCATGAAGGAGAGTATCATGCTTTCCATATTTGCAGTGCGATCAACAAGGGGGATGAGTTTGGGGGGCAGGAGGTGGGTCGAGATCTTTAGCAGGATTGAGCTGTTTGGGTGGTGGTGGAGGTGGCTGAAACAGGGAGGCTGTATATTTAGGGTTGATTGATATAAGACTTATATCAATCAACCCTAAATATACAGCCTCCCTCTTAAGTATAATTTCATCTCTTGATTTCTGTGGCTATGAGCAAACTAAAGCGTGAATAAAAGTGGGAAGCGACGTGACTTTCCTCGGCAGGTACCTCGCCCTTTGAAAAAAAAGCAAAAGAGGCGGAGGGTTGTGCCTTGCAAAGTTCTCCCTCGAATGGAGTCCAATAGCGTAAATTTCTTCATTTTAAAAACATGGTGGCTATGGATGAAACATGGATTTATTACTTTGATCCAGAATAAAAAAGGTCATCCATGCGATAAAAAATCCAGGCCTTTTCCTTCTCAAGAGTTGGCAAATATGATACCATCAAGTGGAAAGGTCATGTTGTCGTGTTCCCGGGTTGGGATGGTATATTGATGGAAAATGGACAAACCATCACAGGAGACAACTGCTTGAGTTGGCGGATAAAATTGCGTTCCGAAGTTTTGAGAAAAAGGCCTTGAAAATTCAGTAATGAATATTCGCCTACTGCATCACAGTTCATAACAAGCAGTTCAGACAGCAGAAAAGTGCGGCTTTAAAACACACAGCTTACTTACTAGACCTCCTCATAATTTTTTTCTGTTCTTTAATCTAAAAAAATCACTTAAATGACGCCATTGAAGCTGTTGAAGACTGGGTATGGGGCCTTTTCTGGATCATTTTACTCTCAAAGACTTTGAAGGTCAAAGAGGGGTAACAGAAATGTTTAACTTAGCGCGGTGATTATGTAGAAAATTAAAAGCATGTGTGCCACATTACAAATCTCTATCTTTATTGCTTCATATCTACACCAACGACTTCTTAAACCTCCCTTGTATTGAGAAATTGTGCAGGTCTTTCTTTTTTTTTTTTCACAAATATCCTTTGCAAACAAACAATTTGACATGACAGAATGTGAAAGGAATTTTTTTGCTTTTTTTAAATTTTAAATTCTGTAAATTTGAATCTAGACACACTGGACCTATAATTTAGTAAAACTTGGTTTATCACTAGAACCCATGAAATAATTTATTTAATCTGAAAGATCATTAATACTATGTATAAATTAGAAAATAAAAAATAGGGGCATTTATGTGTTTATACATAAGAGAGGCAAAAGATCTCGACATACAAAATATTGACAAACATAAAGGTTTTTTAGCTAATAACATGGTAACAAACAAGAAACAACTAACTTTTCAACAGCGTTGAAAAATTCACTTTCTACATTTTAATCATCAAAAGACAAGTCCCCTTTTCAAGTTTGCACTTAAGTTATGTTCACAAAGTAAACTGGATTCAAAAACGTTTTACGAAATAACACAGAGCAATACAGAATACAGAATTTGAGATAAGAAGTCCAGAGTAGTACTTAAAATCTTCATCTGAAGATTTTCCTCAGAACTTAAGCTATAATGGCCGTTGAACAAATTCAGTTTCAAATAAACTAATGTACGAAAGCTTTTATTAAATGCCAACTTTTGCATAATTAAGGGATACATTCAAATTGCTTGGCAAAAGTCATACTCTTTCTAGAAATTCTCTGCCTTATTCAGTTGAATACAAATCTAGCATGTATATATATATGAAAAACCTCTTTTCATTTTGATATCTGGTAATTTTTCTTTCATTCTTTGTACAAGGAAGTCAACTTATGTGTCGTTATGTTCCTT
This sequence comes from Elysia crispata, assembly GCA_033675545.1. Taxonomy (NCBI): domain Eukaryota; kingdom Metazoa; phylum Mollusca; class Gastropoda; family Plakobranchidae; genus Elysia; species Elysia crispata. The sequence goes on from JAWDGP010001927.1 coordinate 544,222, forward strand.
CAATTCCTTCATAAGCATATGTCAAAATACTTTCCCTTGAGCTTTCAGGTCTGGGCTTCACTAGATTTAAAATGTATGATTTCTAAATCTCCTACCATACCTTCTTTTTCTCTCCATGATTTTGCATCACATCTTTGGTGAAATAATAAACCTAGCTTCAACTATTTGGTCATGTGTCATTGTTCTAACATTGCCATTATGTAGCAAAGTAACATCAGAACTTTAAGTCCACGTCAGGAAGCAGAGCTCAACAGATGAAGTTTAAAACTCACCCACCACTTGTATCTCACTCTTTGAAATCCCCCCAAAAAACAGCAGGCATGCTTTTTTTTTTTTTTTTTTTTTTTTGCAAAAAGCACCAGAATGATCTAATCTAGACTTACCTTGAGAGCTCTGGTATGCACCACATCTTCCAGATAACAACATAGGCCTTCCGTGAGCCATTCCTCTGTCCAGTCACTCGGCCCAGTCAAGACACCAAGCCATGTGTGACATAGTTCATGCGCCACTCTGTAAAACATACTACCCTCTGCTTCTATGCCTTCACATAGCAAAATAGACTGTGAGAGAAACAGCAGGTGAGGGCTACGGATAAAATGGAATAAAATAGACATTACTTCAATATGAGGTAAGAAGAAATGCAGAAGTATAGGGATAGTGTTGTTGGGTGTATGACAAGTATATAATCCTAAAGAAAAAGAAAAAGCAAGCATAGGTGATCCCAATTTTCATCTGCAAAGTTTAAAATAACACCTGAGTGTGTATCCCTTAAATTCAGAGAGGCACCATTGCAGGAATGACTAAATTGATGTTTATTAGCTCAGAGTGAAAAAAGGCTTGTGCTATCTTCATTTGGCTTATTACCTAACTATGATTTATTTAACTATCAAAAGTACACATCTAAACCCAAGTAAAGATGCTTGAATTTAACTGGTATTTGTCCTCACAATTTTGAACAGGGCTTCCTGTACACACCAGGAGCTTTATTCAATATGCATTTTACACATATAATTACATAATATGTTAGTGTAAGAACTTTAAATCAATCAACCATACTTTTGATATTTACATCCAATTACAATGCCATTATATGATACCTAATCCTCATAAAATAAGCAATTTTTCCCAATATCACAAACATGACATTGATAGGGTTACCGATACTTCTTAGTTTCTGGTTCGTGATAATCCTTTAAACCACATTATCTTTGAGGTTTTGCTTTCCAGGGGAAGTAATACCAAAAAAGGTACTTTCAAGGAGAACATGATTTAGGTCCTCTTCATTTTTTTTACCTTTCTTATTCAAGACCAAGAAAAAATGCATTCATTTCTTTGAAATATACAAAACACATTAAATTACAAATATTCCAATCCAGTAACAAGATGACAAAAGTAAGCATATCATGAACTTAAAGAAGAAACATGATTTTTTTTTAATCTAGGCTATATAAGTCTTTATGATGGCCTTTGTTTTGGTACTATAAAAAATGTATTTATCCTTGTAGATTTATAGAAAGAAAATGGGACAAACTTGTGTGTAGTCTTCTATGTATGTAGTAAAAAGTTTTATGGCTTTCATATTTTCTCAGTTATGTAATATTACAAAGTCAGAAAAAAATGAAAGAAAGTTATTTTTCTCTATCAAGAAATACTAAAACTTGGATAAAAAATGCCAAGAAACTTGTTATTTTTGAGAGTAAGATTTTCCAAAGCTCCCAATACCTCCTTTTACACATATATCACTTTTATTAAAAAAAAAAAGTTGAAAAGATCTACTGTTACAGCATAATGTTTGCAAAATGGAAAAAAGTTAGCATTCACTCATATGATATAGACATATCATATGTGGAGCAGAAATTTTTCAAGACAATATTAGACTTTAAAGTCTTAAACTTACTTCAATCTTACCATTCAATGTGGCATTCTCAAATTGGACTGATTAATTTTTGTTTTCAATTTTCTCATTTCTAGAGTTCTAGGGTTTGGATTTTAATTTTTTATTCTGAAATTTTGAAACATAATTCTTCCAAATCTATCTTCAACTTGCTTTAAACTTGAAACATGTTTTACCCTAATTTAATTTATTTGTATTTTTTATATGACTTTCAATAGTTATTAAATTTCTTAAATGTCCCCAAAGCTTTCCTCCAATTCTTATATGAGGCATTTTAACAGCTTTGATACATAACCGTTACCAAACCTTTCAAGGTACTGTATGGGATAAAAATTGCATTATTTGAACTATTGTTTCAATTCAGGTAAGGTTTTTCAGGTATTTTCTTAGTTGGGAAAACAAAGCACTGATATTAAAAATGACTCAAACATACCACATCATTCCCAGACTGTCAAAGCTGGCTGGCACAATCAGGATGTCTAACCTTTGTAATGGGTATTGTCCTAAGACTGAATGAAGAGCAGAGAAACATGCTGCCAAGTAGTTGGTCAGATTCTTGAGCATGTTTCCATCTAAAGAAGATGGAGCAAATATACGAACACATGGCTCTGAAGATCTGATAAAAAGACAAAAAAAAAAACAATCAAAGCTACATAAAAATAAAAATAATAAGAAGAGCACCTATGACTGGAAAATAACTTCAAACTAAGGTAAATATAAACTATTTATATGGACTTCTGTATTGAGTAAGCTATAAGGATACATTGGCTGGTTGGGAAGCATTGATTGTTATAAGTTCAAAGTTAAAGGAGTATCCCAATATCTTACCAAGCAATGCAGGGATTTTTTAACAAGTATTAAACAATTAAAATAGTGTCCAATATTAAGCAAAGCAGTGATTTCTGTAGCACAAATATTATGTGTTCCTTTAATTGTACATTAAGCAAATTCATATTTTACATTTACACAAATCTGCTTGAAGTTTCAAGGAATTTTATTCAAGTATGCACCTATCAAATATTTTGGCAACATAAATTGCTGCAAAATTCAGCATCTTTTTTCTTTGGTCTGAATTTATTCAGTTAAGCATGCTGCTGGTTGTTTTTCTTTCCTTGATTATTTTGTCAACTTTTCCATAAAATTAATCCATTTGCAGAGTCTTAATTTTACGTACATATGGTTTGCCTCCATTACATAGTGATTTTTGCCTTGGGTAGTGCAATACTCTGGCCAGATTCCAATTGCAAGAGCAAAGGTTGATGATGGCATTGGGTAAGAGCTGTGATAGCAAAACATGTGACTGCCATCTGTATGAAGAGAAATAAATTATTACAGCCTTTATGAATCACTCAGCATTGTGGGGATTACAATATCTTGGAACTATAGAAAAGTTAATACAAAGTAAAACATATTTTTTACTGTATAGGAATGAAATAAGAGCAAAATCACTTCTTTAAGTCTTCCCATATTGCTATACTTGTATGCCATATGGCCAATTCTAGGCTGATGAAATCAGATGATTTGGAATAAACCCAAATTTAGATTGCATCTTTTTTCATTTTAAAAATGTTTTATAATATAATGAGGGAATATTTACAATCTATTTAAATGTTACCTTGGTTAACAATTACACTGGGCTTTGTCTCTCCAGCCATGAGAACGATTACTTTGTTGAGTTCCACAATCGCAGCGTTTTCAGCAGGTATTGTAATATAGCAATGCCACGTACTCATAGCCTTAGGCATGTCTTGGCTCGGCATTAGGGATCGATTGTTTAACAAATGTCCACTTGTGTAGACGCAAGGTCTATAAAAGGTTTGAAAAGGGAGAAAATCGAAATGACAATTCAAAACATTTGTAAAAGCGTTTATTTAAAGTAGATGAAATAGAATTGAAAAAAGCTTAAACATTTTCAAATGAGAAGTCAATAAAGTTTTCGTTGGTTTAGGAGACATGGTTATCCCAACATTGGATCTGGCCCTCCTTTAGGTATATAATAGCAAAAATAAATCTGGAAAGGTAGGCGAAAGAGAGACAGAGCAAATAGTGTCTGATAGGTTTTTATATAAATTTATATTTCATAGATTATAATTTAATATAATTATCATCCCAAGTGATGGGTGTGATCTTATAGACACCTTTCAGTTTTATTATTCTTGCAGGTTGAATATTGGATATTTTCTCATTATTTTTAATTTTGCACAAATAATCTTTCTCATTTGTTACAGTAAATTCAGATATAAGTATTCTAACATAACTGCACATTTGTCAACTGATATTAATCTGTGGTATGTCTAGAAATAAAGCTGATAGTAAATGTATTGCAAACTTTTTGGTATAATTTGTTTTCCTTTTTTTTTTCCTTTTAAAGTTAAATTTGACACATGCATTTTAACTGATTTTGCCTAATGCTTACAAAAATCACTCACTGCATGTTCTGATCTTTGGTCCATGTCAAACATGGTCCCTCGCCACGAGTCTTGTACATTATCTGAACAAGAAATAAATCCCTCTTCTGATTGTGAGGAACACATGAATGAGGAATGGATATTCTAAGACACGATTTTTCAACACAAAATTCAAGGGGTCTCTTAAGCGCACCATTTTTTAGCTTTTGAAAAATGTTTAAATATTTGTTGATGGTGCCTTCATGTACTCGTAAGTTGATATTTTGATTGCTTCCACCAAAATCACTCAGAGGGTCAATATCTGTTGTAGAATTATTATGCGAATGGCTGTCTAATTCTAGATTTTCTTGAGGGAATCTATGAAAATAACAAGCTTCAATGTCTAAAGAATGGCAGTCTAGAATAAAAGTCTGATAGTGGTTGCAAATTGCATCCAAGCCATCAGCTGTGGTCTTGCTGCCTTCATGGTCAATATGAGGTGAGTTAAAAGAGTATTTGCCAATAAAAGCATTACTTTCTGATGTAACAACATCGCAATTAGAGGGGAAGCATGATGACTGACAAAATAGTAGAGCTGAGCCAGATAGCTGTCTCTGTGAAAAATCGCATGCCAAGTCAAGAATCCAATGAAAAACCTGCACATCTTTATAATTGGACGATAAGGGCAAATCCATTGCAATGTTGCTCTTTCTTTTGATCTGGAGGAGAAATAAAAGAGGACATTGATGATGATAAATATTATGCAATGTATTTACACAGTACTGGACAACAAATTGTTATATCAAGAAACCAAGAGGATTCAGATCAGATAAAGCTGTAGTGTGTGTGAAGTAGTTTCAATTACAACTTCAAATGAAATACTTTTTTTTGGTTTTGCTGTGGTTTTAATCAGCCATCTGCATCAATAATGCTCAGCACTTATCAATCATCTGCATCACTAGCGGTCAATTCTATTGAAACGCTGCATCAAAACCTCTCACTTCTAATCACCTATCTGTGTCAATTGTGCTAAGTATTAAATGGAAATTAGGGTCAATAGCGCTCAGTCAGTACAAATTTCTTGACAGTTATACTGTTTGTACATGCACTGAATAATTCATTGAAAATCTGGTGAAGAGTGCAGAATTTGAGTATGGACTTCTCTTGTGGACAAATTATTTGTCCATTCTACAAGTATAGTCTTTACTTAAGTAGTTAGTATTTTGCAACAAGATTTGATGATCGAATAAAAACAAAAGTTTTTTAAGTTTTTTCTTGCAAAATAACTTAAACATAGATCAAATGCTTTACTGAGAACTAGAAGTAGACCTGTAGGTCAAATTGCTGACTAGAGGAAAATGGAAAAAGGAGCAATAAAGATTATAGAATAAAAAAACAAGATCAAGATGTTATTTCGATCAAAAGATCATTCTATGGGTGAACAGCCCACAGTATTATTGATGCAATGGTATGATAACTGTCTTTTTAGGGAAAAAAGATTTATTAAAATAAAGCATTGATGAATACAGAAGAAAGAAAAGAGAGAGAGAGAGAGAGAAAGAGAAAGCGAGAGAAGAGGAGAGGGAGAGAGAGAAGTAGAGGGGGAGAGAGAGAGACAGAGAGAGAGAGAGAGAGAGAGAGAGAGAGAGAGAGAGAGAGAGAGAGAGAGAGAGAGAGAGAGAGAGAGAGAGAGAGAGAGAGAGAGAGAGAGAGAGTTGAGGGGCTGATGAACATGTAAAACATTATAAATTGTGCAAACTGTGAAATGAAAGTCATCATGGATTTGTATAAAATTGAAAATATCTCTGCCCTTCCTAATTGTCACAACACATACAAATGCCACATTGTACTTGTAATTCAAAGGAAGCTTGTCCGACTATTCTTGAACATTTTACAGATCTGTAAGCACCTATTTACTATCGGTCCCATTTTCTCAAGAAATGAACGGATTTTAGCTGGATTAATGCTTTTTTTACAAAGATAGAAAAAAAAAAGTTCAATATCGCAACATATGACCATTATACAGTGGAATCCGCTTAAAGTAAACAACTCTGGACCAGAAAAAAGTGTTGACTCTAAGCAAGGTTGACTTTGTCCATCTTCAGGAAACTAGTCTGAAAATTCATGTTATAAAGACACGTTGTCTCCCTTTGATTGCTTATAATAGTGGCCTCCCTTTGCAGTGTCTCAATTTCGTTACTTATACTAGTTTTAGCTATAGCGTGGTAAATTTATACAAGAAATTTAGGCAAAGAGAAAACCACATAAATCTGAAAAGAGGTTTATATGAACAACTTGATGTACTACACACAAAAACACAAAATATGCATAGTATACCTACAAATCTTGCTATATTTTTTCAGCTTTACTCTCTTTTAATATGGGCTTGGGGCAACCATTACTTTCGTTTTGTTTTCACACACACAAAAAAAGGCCTCATTAAAAAAATTAGTATTATTGGAGGCTCTGAAAAGGATGCTTTTGGTTAAGGCCAGCGGCAGTGAGGAGAAAACTGTACTGTTTGCTTTAAACGATTGAACCCACAATAAGTTAGGTCTAGATCTAGACACACTCAGCCTCCATCCCCCACACCCTATGCACTTTCCTTTGTTACTATCACAACCTCACAAGACCACACCTATGCCTTGTTAAGCATAGTATTAATACACAGTGAATTACTGACTGTATTGGGTTTACAAACAAAGAGCTGTATCCCGCCCACTCGTCCCTACACATCCCTTCTTTGATGCGTTTCACCTTTGCCCATCTACTAAGAGGTGTTGAATTTAAGCGAAAAATATCCCCAAGACGTCGATTTTATCAGAAAATCAGTTACTTAAAGAAAGAAAGAAAAAAACGGGACTGTTGTTGACTTCAAGCGAGAGTTGACTTTAAGCAAATCGACTTCAAGAGGGTTCCACTGTACTTCTTAAGTTGTGATACCAATCAGCTCCAATTTGATGTTCAAAACATCGTGATTGATAAAACATCAGGAAATATCAACGTGAACTTAGTACAAGTGTGTGCCCCAATAAATGAAGCAGAAGAAGAAACTATGGACTTTTTTACAACAGATTCTGAGAATAATTTATTTATTGATCAATTACCAAAGAAAGATTTGAATAATATGATAGAAGATCCTAATGGCAAGATTGGACACGATAACACAGCAATGAGTTGGCCATGGGGAAAAATGGTTAAGGAATGATTAATGACAATGGAGAACACTTTGCTAACCTCTGCATATTCAATGAATTTATGTTTGGGGTTCTGTTTGCCACCCAAGCTGGCAGATAAAGCAGTTTCTGTTTCACCTGAAGGAGCGACTAAGAACCAGATTGACTACTTCTGTATCTCCAAGCGATTCAGGGGCTCACAGGAAGATGTTGTACGGAAAGGGGCTGATATTGGATCGGATCATCATATGCCGTTGGCAAATCTTAAGCTTTGCCTAAAGAAACAAGAAAGAAATACAGGAAAAAGCAGAAGCAGATTCCAGGAGGTTTGGAGCTCAGAACTGAGAAGCTACCATTTGTGGATAAAATTGGAAAAATATGTTGGAAATCAATTGGTCATACTCTCAGGATGTCACAAAATGAGCATTGGATTGGTATCCTCAGGGCAAAAGATCAAGGGAAAGACAAGGGCCGGGAACTTGGACAAGAGTCAGTGAAGGCAACATGATCATAAGTGGTAGGATATGGACAGAAGTGAAGAAACTTGCTGGGGAAAGGGAAAGATGGAAAAGATTGTTAGTGGCTTATACCCTGAGCCAGGGTGAGAAAGGCTATGATGATGATGACATGAAGATATTAAAGGCGTAGAAACAATAGAGAACAGAAGTGATCTACATAATAAATATAGTTACAGTTGAATAATTATAATTCAAAACGACTAGAAAATCAAGAGGGGGGGGAATGCAGATTAGCTGTTTTGAATAAAGTCTTATTGTATCTGAATCGAGTTCTTGTGGGATAAGAACTTACATTTTAGTGTAAGCCTAAACTCTAGACGTTTCGTGAACAGGCATCTCGGTCTAAATCTAGATCTATTTTCTAGATCAAGAGCTAATAAACTAATGTGATTGAGCCAATTGAGGGATTTGACTTGGAAGTTTTCGATTCTGGAGATTTACTTTCGTTTCTACTTTCGTTTTTTTCTTTTTGTTTGGTATTTTTTTTTTTGCAGCGATTTACAAAAAAGCCGAAATCATCTCCTCAACCATTCCTCGGGAACATTGTTGGGAAACTACATAAGGATTAAATCTAGATTTCTATATGGGCCTAGATCTAGAGATACTTCAGATAGATAATACGTTGTTTCTAAACGTCAGTTAAGCCTAGGATCACCAATTTTGGACTTTTGGAATCAATATAGATCTAGATATCCAGATTCTAGAGGTAGATTTTTAACCAAAAAAAAAATCAGCTTATTTAAGTCATAGTACTGGTAATGTAAGTGAGATTTAAGAGAAGATAGAGGCTAATTATAAAATATCAATCCAGAGATATCAGGATTTAGGCATATGTAGATGAAGGTTCTTATTATCTCACCACCAGGTCTTGTTTTGATTTTGCAGATTTCTTTTAAAATCTTAAGATTCGAATCCTGAACTGTGCAGTATCAATCATCGTCTTTCCAACTGACACATAGTTGGGATCAGATATATATCTAAAGAAGGTTCTAAAAATCTGATCCAGCTATTTTAACCTTGAGACCAAGGAAAGATTATGATTATAATGTTACATTAGATTATTATTTTGTACACTGCTTCTCTTTGTGTGTATGTTGTTTTATTTCAATGTTTTGTTATTTAGTAGAAACTTCTTTGGTCTCATAATTTAGTACAGACCTAGTTACAAGTTATCCCTTGTTGTATCAATATAAAATTGGTTCTCGTTATGAGTTAAGACCAGATGTTATTTTTTACAAACTTGTTGAAGACCCGTTAAATCTCTTAGAATATATTTAAAGCCTTGTGTCAAAACTAAAACCAATCATTGTTATTTTTGTAAGTGTACACGCTCTTTATCTCCTGCTTTGCTTCTCTAGAAGGAACTTGTTGGTTAGTATTGGCAGCTGTAGTGGAAATTGGGGAGGTAAATCCACCTCCATCATTCTTTGTGTATTCAGTATATGCGCTAGTACTTCAAGATCTTTTTCCGGAGTCTGGACCAAAAAATGTACTTTTAGAGGTAGCTTTCTTTTTGGGAAAAAGGCCTACGCTTCTATGAAGACCCGTTGGTATGGTGGATAGCATAATTTACCAGCTGTTTAATTGCGTTGTTCCATCTGTAGATCTCTAGATGAGTAGTGCTATTGGCTGGAAGAAAAGCATCTTCTCTAATTTTAATATATGATGGTTAATAAAGGGTACTTACAAAAGCAACACTAACAGCGCTTTGGTTTTTTTTAAGTTTTGATAGAAGGCTTTTATACCAAAAGTTTTGAAAGATCTTCAACAAGTCCCTTTCTCTTACTATAAAAAAAATAATCGGTATAAAAAAATCACACATTTATTGATTATCTGATCTCATCTATAACAACTAAATTGATTTTTATTATGTCCCTTTTATTTTTCTTCACCTGTAGTTTTTCTCCAATCGATATAGTAATCCTATTTTTTTTCTTGATATATTCAACATTATTACATCTTTTTTTTTCTCTACCAATAAAGATTCATATAAGTTTTTACAAGTGTTTTAAGCCATGAACCAAGCAAGTGATATCACCTTGATGCAAGGCAAAGCTCATGTTTATGCAGCAGCAATGAAGAGACTGATCAATAATAAAGAATTCAGGTATGAAGTGAATTATTCATACCTTTTTTATTTATTGCTCTCTATGAAAAGTATTAAAACATTTTCTTTTTTTATATATCTGTTAAAGTTCTTCTAGTCAATTTGTCCATTAATGATTAGTCATAATGCTGTGGTAAGTTTTTGAGACTAGATGGAGAACGAATGGAGATTCAAATGCCATTATACCAGAAGGAACTAAAAGTATTTAAAAAATTATTGTAAAAATTCTTTCTCAAATCGAAATACATTGTATTGGCAACTGAGCCCATGCAGAGAAACCATAAGAAATTAAATGATTGATGTCTTCTCAACATATAACAGTGGTTCAAAAATCATATAGTAAAAAATGAAAATTATTGTGGTTGTGACTGATGCAGCCTGTCATTTAATGTATTTAGATAAATGAAACTAAAGGTTTTTACATCAATTGTTGACCCAGAAAAGCAAAAGAGCATATTTTGGGTTTTAATTCTTAGTTTTCATACTTATTTGAATAAAAATTGGCATATCTAGATACATGTTCAAATAGTATGATATTGTAACATCCATCTATTTCAATTGATACAATATGATATGCATTAGGCGATATTGGTATGTTCTCTTTTCCAGTGATGTTACTTTTTGTGTGGGCGCCAGTAAGGACATCATCTATGCCCATCAAAACATTCTTGCAGCTCACTGTACTGTCTTCAAGGCTATGTTTCTCGACTCAAATCGTGAAAGAGAAGATATGTGTTTTGACATAAAAGACATGACACCACAAACGTTTCTCACTATGCTGGAATACATCTATACAAACTTCATTTCTCTGAATTCTGAAAATGTAAGTGTAATGAAGTTTTAGGGGTCTTCCTAGATACATAAACAATAATCTATATGCTGTAAGAATAAAATGCAGAGTGAACATTTTTTGTGAAGTTATTCAATACTCTGTAACAAAAACTCTGATTATTCAACAGGAAATATGTGAATATCAATTTCTATTAAGAAAATTTTAAAACAACATTCAATCAAATCTATGGATGAAATTTAAGAGTTGCCATGTAGTTTAATTTTCCCTGAAGTATTAAGTCCATTTCAACAGTGCACATAAGACATTTTTCATCTCATCCTATTTTTCAGGCAGTGGATATCTTGGCCACGACACTTGAATATGGATTGGATGATCTTCGTGATGTAAATGCATTTAATAGGAATTTTTCTGAGATTGATACAGGCTATTTGAAGTCAAATCATATTAAGTAGTTTTAGTCAGATGTGTACAGCCTGAGATAAGCCATGGCTAAATGCCATACACCTCTTTCATTAACATCTAGACAGGAGCAAAGAAGAATTTACAGGTTTTAAGGGCTGTAAAACAAGGCAAAAGCAACTGCACCAGGGATTTTATTTGTCAAAGTGCATAAAAAGATATTGGTGTCCAGACTGCCAGGTGCTCCCGTGCATTTAAGCACAAATTGAACCACATTGACAATAATTGTTGTTTTTTTTTATCTTTTATTATCTTTCTTCAATTATGTAGTAAAAAAAAAGAATTTCTTTTTTTTTTAAGTTTGGAATAAATGTGAATATTTTTTATTATGAATAATGGATAGGAGTGTAGAAGTGGATGATTTTTATTGTTTGAATTTTTTAAACACAATATAATTCTTACATGAGTAGAATAGAAACAGGATTTTTTAACGGCTGTATTTCAACTATTTGAGTAGTATGTGTGAAGTTTGCTTTTGTGGATTTTATAAACCTACAGAGGAAGTTGATAAAATGTCAATGAATATGATAACTTTTGGGCATGTTGAGTTCAGAGCATCTTGTTTGCTTATCGATGTCATGTCATATTATGTTGTTGTTTTTTTTTAATCTTTTTTAAGCTGTGTGTGGAATTCCTGATAAAGAGCCTGCAAGTGTCTAATGCATGTGATGTTATGCAATGTGCTGTGACTTACAATCAAAATGATTTAAAGGAAATGGCCATGGTTTATATAGAGGACAATACTCAGGTTAGTTGTGTTTAATCTGACATAGCTACACACATATACAAAGTGACATTTTTGGGGCCTAAAAGTGCTAATATTTTTGGGTTGATTTTTTTTTTAGATGAAAGATGGGCTCAAAGTTACTTGTTTATCTCTCGCCATAATAAGTCAACAAATATCATTTGAATACACAACTGTAAATGATTATGATTCAATGAAGGTTTCGGACTGGGAAGATCTGGCTAGCACTTGATTTCCTTCAGTTGAAAGACATAACTATTTTTTTAATTCATCCATAGGGACTATTTTACGTGGATAAACACTTCTTTAGTCTTACATTCTATGTGATAATAAATTTTTCAAAACAGTTTAACTATATTTTAAAACAAAAATGACCAATGTTTGTACAACATTTAAACAAAGATTTGATATTCAAATTTTATCTTTATTCTTTTTTTTGTACCATTTGATGTAGGCCAAGATACCTATATGAAATACTATGATTACATTTTCTATAAAAACATTGTTAAGTGGGGTAATTTTTAACTTTTTATGATGTTATTTATTTGTCGTTATTTTTTGTTTCTTTGGGGTTTTTTTTCCAAAAATTTCAAAGGATGTGTAAATTGAAATTGATTTTAACATTTGGGCTATTGATGTAATTAAGTTACAATGAGCTTGAGATTTGGAAATCAGCAGACAGAATCCTCTTTCCCTTATAGTTGTCAGGAAGGAAGGAGATGATATGGTCACAATACAGTCGACACTGCATAAGTTGATGCTGCCTAAGTGGATTTTTATTCAAGTCGACTTTTTTAGTCGGGCCGGCCCCCTTCCAATAGCAAGTAATAGGAGCCAACACCTAACTCGATTTTTCCATAAATCAATCTTCGACTGCCCCTTGCTGCATAAAGAAATCAACGTTTTTGTTCACTCCAGCCAATTTTCCAACAACTCGATGTGGTCAATGTGTGTTGTCAGCACTTGGCTTTGTGCACACTCTATACATGCCCCTATACCTCCCTAACTAGTTACAACAGTTCCACTGTGGCATTAGAAAGAAGCCTCAGTCCAGATGTGATGGGTGGATCATCAATGTAAACTCAACAGGACGGCTCTCTCTGTCTCTCTGTCTCTCTCTGTCTCTCTGTCTCTCTCTCTCTCTCTCTCTCTCTCTCTCTCTCTCTCTCTCTCTCTCTCTCTCTCTCTCTCTCTCTCTCTCTCTCTCTCTCTCTCTCTCTCTCTCTCTACCTTTCAAGTGTCACTGGTTCTGGACCCTGAGTGTGCCAATCAATCTGAGCACGTGTCAGATGCAAACACACACACCCTCACAGCGGTCTATTCGCGTTGAGGTCATCTCCCGCGCCCCACCACATTACAGGGGCTGATTGGCCGACAACGAAATTTTGTGTTGTAGATCTACATCATATCTTTGTACTGAGTGGGATAGGTCAGTGTTTGCCAGTCTGTCTAGTTTTGCTCTTCCATCCCCACTTCCCCCTTCCCCTCATGTTTCAGAGTGGCTAACAAAAAAAAGAAGAAAGGCCCAATCCATACTGGAATTTAAGCATGCATAATCGAAAGTAACCAATCGCACTTTCAGCGTTACTTAGTCACAGTGTCTAAGTAGATCTAGTGTGTACAGCACTCGCTTCGATTAGAACGCTTTCACAACTTTCAGTTTCACTAGCTTCAGTCTCTTACTTGCGCTCCCATAACTCGATTTTTCACATAAGTCGATCTTTTTAGTTATGTCCCCTGGAGATCGACTTAAGCAGTGTCAACTGTACCTTCCAGCTTTTTTTTTTTAAACAAACTCTCAGGATTTTGAAGCTTGAGTTACAGTATTGCTCTTTTCCCTTTGGAGAAGTGAGCTCACAGGGATTAAACAACTTAAATCCTGTGTCGAGGCCGCTCATTTCTGCTCTTCCAAATCCATTACGAACTGTTTTCAATTGTTTGGAGCCTTTTTCATTTTATTTGTAATGTATGGAGAGTTAAATCATTTATAGTAAGCAGGTCCTCCTATTTCAAAAGGCACTATCTTGACTTTGTAGTCAGCCTTTTCTATCTCTTTTATCAGATTCAAATATTTCTTTCTTGTATAAGTATACACCTTTAATTAACAGCATGAAATGGGGACGCTCAATAGATCTTTTTATAAGTTGTCAGTATATATATATATATATATATATATATATATATATATATGTAAAGTGTATTTGCCAAAGATACAGGGAAGGTTCAAACTTCAGACAAAAATCTAAACCCAGAGCTCCTTATCTCAAACAAAAGCTCTAAGCATTACACAATCTCATGCTATAGCCAAAAAAAAAATTATATTGTTGCTAAAGAGTTTAAGAGAGTTCATATTTATACTCACTCTACACATGCTTTTTAATGGCCTTATTACAGGGAGTGCTCTTTTCAGAGACCTTCAAAGACATTAGTGAAGATGCCCTGGTCACCATAATCCAATCAAGCAAGTTGAAAATCGATGAACTTGATCTTGTAAAAGCTGTCAAAACCTGGGCTTCGGTCAATGCTGTGAGTAAAATTTACAAATACTTATATGATGAACGTGGGTAGTGACTTCAGTTTTAATGCAAATAATTGTATATTTAATTCTTTGGAATATTTATAAGTCCATCTGTGATGTCTATATTTGGTAATTGAGTTGAACATATTTTAGAACTTTAAGTACCCTTCTCTGTTTTTACAATATCAATTAAGTAGAACTTGGGATGATTTGCTACGTATTTGCAGTTTTGAAGCAGTTTAGGCCTCAATAAAGGAGCCATTCAAAATGGGTCGGGTTTTTTTTTTAAAGCTATTATAATATACTCATGTAATAAATTTTCATCAAACAACTCATTGATAAAATTATAGTTTTCTTTGCAATTAAATTCTATCGGGAAAAATGAAGATATTGAAACATAAATTATTTATTTGCCTGAAAAGCTCTGTATTGAAGAATCAAAATTGAACTTTATGAGCAGCAAAAGAGACTTAGAAAAACCCAATTATGCATGTGTGACAGAAGTGTATCCATTTACTAAGATTGAGTGAAATTTCTTAGTTCTTTACTTTCATTGGTTCTAGTATTCTAGTATTTACATCTTCTGTTTTCAAAATTGACAAGAGTTAGGAATTTTGTTTTGTGACTAAATCTGTGATGTCAATTTCAAGAAAGACAGTTCAAGAAGAGAAAAAAATATTCTCTTTTAGTTTTGCATTGTATTTTTGATTCAGTGTAAAATTCAAAATTTCATTAGATATATCATGTTCATTCAATGTGTATTTTTTCGAATAATCAGGTTGCTGATCACAAAGAAATCTTTCAAATGGCCCGAGATGCAATAAAGCACATAAGGTTGCCACTTCTTTCATTTGATGAGTTATCAGTTTTGGAAGAAGAAAGCAAGGTTGACCTTTTCATACCTGTAAGTAATAATAAAATAAAGAAAATTTTATATTCAGAAAGATAAATGAAACAAGGAAGATTTAGATTGCTCGTTTCCAATAAATGTGTTAAGATCAGCTTTTTTGACACGTCAGAGGGATATTTGTTTTGTTTTTTTCTTGTGTTTCTTTGATTTAATTTTTCCACTTCCATTGCTATGTTAGACACCCTTTTACTGAAAGTATAAATTAACTTTGAACTGGATCTATACTTTTATCACTTAGGCCGAGTTGTTTGCCAGTGCTTATGAGTTCATCC
>JAWDGP010001927.1:565000-685230 GCA_033675545.1 Elysia crispata
TCTCTCTCTCTCTCTCTCTCTCTCTCTCTCTCTCTCTCTCTCTCTCTGTGTGTCTCTCTCTCTCCCTATCAAACTACCAATTTCATCCAAATCCCTCTCTTAATCCCTTACGTCATCGGCCTCATAAAATCTCTCTATCTTCCTCAGACTCTCTCTTTCTTTAAGGCTGTTAGTGGTATTGTGTTTTTGAAGCTTAAATATAAATCCTTAAGATGTGCCTATATGCATGCCTGTATTGCATTAGCAACGCAGGGCTAGTTCGGTAAGATCCAGACCTGAACGAAACTGATATATATATATATATAAATATAGCCGACACGTACTTACGTACGTACTAAGTTTGATGTTATCGGTTGGGCCAGATGCTGGGTTAATAGGAAAAAAAGAACTTATGTCATGCTTGTATAACCTGCTCTTAATTAAATTGTCAATCATAATGGAACTGAATATTATATGAGTACACCCGTATAAGATATTTCCACATACCATAACGATTTTTAATGTCATGATTATCTTTTGGAATTGTTTTTCTAAAATCCACGATGGCGTTCACCAAAGTAAGAGATACACAAAAAGTTCTGTTAAGCGCATATCATTTTTTTCTTTAACATTATTAATTCTTGAAGTACTTGTAGCGGGACTGTAGTCTTCAGTGTTAAAATATCTGTCTCATACCTGGGCTCTCCGCTTAAATCACCTTTGTTTCATTTCTTTCGTTATTATTTCGGTTTAGCTTTTATATAGATCTAGATGTATTCTGCTGTAGCGTCCATGGAGACAAAGCTGGTTTTTCTGCAATCGCCGAAAAACGAAAAGGGAAACAAATTATTAGCTACATAGGGAAGAAGAGCTTAGCGTTAGACTACTAAACACTTTTAGAGCAATTACTCTTGCCAACTCTTCTTATCAATTACAATTTTCCTTAAAACCCGTAAAGAGCCTGTCTCGCTCATTAATGAGTAAACAACATCATAAATCCGGATCCATCAGAGGCAGCCCGCCTCCGAAAGAAACAAACATGAGCCAAGCAGTGGGTGACACGACTGTGAAAGGCAATCTTGAAGAATATGCTCGGATGATGAGAAAGTTAATAAATAATAAAGATTTCAGGTAAATCTAGATCTAGAATCAGACAAATGGCATAATTTGTCAGGCAGAGTTAATTGTATGCGCCACGTAAAAATGTGAAAATCTGCAGACTACCTTTTCGAACCAAGGCCTAAAAACACAATGAATATCCAAATTTGATCAAGATCTTATACAGGTTAAATTTGGCCTTGACATCATTCTCTTACAATGAAATGCTTTAAAAAGTTCGTTTTAAGAAATAAAAACAGAATAGGAAAACATCTGGATAACTTTCAGTTTGCATACAAATTTAATTACAATGTAGAGGACATACTTTTAGTTCTTGTTTTTGTGAACAACATTGTTACACATCTAGAAAAGCACTGATATATTTACTAGCCCTATTTTGTTGATTTGTCAACAGACTCCAACACCACACACCCATAAACAGTCAAACCCGCCAAATCGGGGAAATAATTTGGGGAACAGAATTATTACTGTATTAAGTCATCACTAAATTGGGAAATTTTACCCATTTAAACAGGAATTAAGTTCCAGATGGCTTCGTCGAAATGAAGTATTGAGAGCAAATTGTTTGCTATATTTGACTGTGAAACATCTCGCACATGATATGATTGAATTAACAACAGGTGGTCAATAACAAGCTTGGGCGTAGGCGACATTAATCAGGCTTTTTTATGTAACTCAGGTATGGAGACATGCTTGAGAAGGGTATCATGATGTCTACCTGCCAAGTTGTGGACTTCACGAACCGCTTCATTCCAGGTGGATACTTGTTCTTACAAGTCATTTTGTGGTTATGAGACAGTCGCCAGACATCTTATAAACATTATGGTCACTTCAACAGAAGGCGTGTTGCTAATAAAATTGTTATCGAGTTCATAGCTGTGACGGTGAGCGTGTATAAAAGGGTTGCTTAAATTTATAAGTTGCATTTATTGATCAATGCTCCAGCAACAATAATGAAAGGTACCGATCAATTTAACATATCCAAGTCTCAAGTCGGGACAATAAAGCAAAGCAAGGAATCACTGATACAGTTACAGCACTCGCCAAGCATTTTGGGCAAGAAAAGAAAACGGGATCAGGAACAAAATGACGTTGAAGGTGCTCTTTTCATAAACCCGGGAAATCGGGAAAATCCGGATTATGGGAAAAAGAAGTCTTCTCCAAAATTTCCCCATTATGCGGGTCCGACTGTATTATTGAAGAAAAAACTTAATTTTTTCAAACATTTCTGCAAAGCATAGCTTCTTAAAAAATTCAATGCAAACATATTAAAAAAAAAGTCTGAGAAACTTTACAGACACTTACTTACAATTAATTCAAAAAAAAAATTGTCAAAAACTAATCAGAACAAATCATATGCATACGAGAATTCTTTCCTTCTGAGGATCAAAGGAGAGCAGGTTAAAATTGTAGAACATCTTTCTTTTGAATTATATGACAAATGAAATTAGAATGAACATTTGACAACTTTAATTTGAAAAATTAAATGAAAGACTGTAGTTTCTTCGAAAATTCAAATCTTTTAAATTAATTGAAAACATCTTGAAGTAATACCTGTATCATCGAATTTATGATAGAAATTATGATTTTTTTATGAATTAGCAGTAAAATCAGAGGCAAAAAATAAATAATGATGTCATTAACTCAGAATTACATATGTTTATAGAATAATTTTTTTCCCTATATTCTTCAGGCCAACAATAAGTTAACAGAATGACAAAACACAAATTTCTTTTCTTCAAATTGAAGGAGTTTAACAATGAGGTCAACAAATTCTAGCTAAATGGTACTCTAAAACTCTAAACATGTTTATCATTTTGCATTAAATTTGGAAAATTTGTATTATGAGATACAAGACAACTTTCAGCACAGAATTATTTTTTTCATTTATTGTTAGCATATTCTAGTCAGACCTCTGTATAGACGTATAAAGTTTAGTCCTAAGACAAGCTCAAAACATGTCCAATCTGTTTTGATCAGGTTAACTTTATACATTGCACAGTTTTTTTTCTTATAGCCATGACTAGCGATCTACTTGCTGTGACTGTTTATGTTCATGTTATTAAATTGCTGTTCTGGGGAGATATATACACATTTTGATTAATACAAAAAATAACAAAATAAGAAAATCAAACATCGATAACCTACATAAACAAATCTTTTTCAAAATAAATCTCATACAAACCACAATAACAAGCATAAGGATACATACATGTGTTTGATTCTCTTCATATTGGATAACTGATCTCTTTTTTATCCCTTGAGGTAGATAACTTAGACGTTTTAAGAAAGCAGCATGATATCTCAAGAATACGTCGAGAAAAGTATATGATATGATTAATGGGCATAGGTCTGCATTTAAGATTTTAGCTGCAAATATATTCTGCCGTAAAATGGCTCCTATTTCATGTCCTGATTTCATCAATTTCTTGTAAATTTTTTTAAAATTTGGGTTCCTATTAGATATGGATCAAAATGAAATTTTGTTATTGCCTCTTATCTTTGAATCATAAATTGAGATTGATTTTCTTTTGTGTTCATTCTTGCATTGCAGTGATGTTAAATTCATCATCGGACCTAAGCAAAAGCATATCTATGCCCATCGGTGCATCTTGTCAGCACGATGTGCTGTTTTCAGAGCTATGTTTGCAGAAAAGAGCAACCCTGGAGAAAAGGACATTCCATTTGTGCTGTCAGATATGTCGCCTGACATCTTTTTAGCCATGCTGGAATTTATCTACACCAACTGTGTGACACTATCATCAAAAATTGTAAGATATGTTCAATATGTTCCATGACCTAGTGCGATTCTTGCGTTTTTCGAACTTTGACATATCACTTTGTAAATTATGGGCAGTTTTATTTTTTTCACCTTCGAAATGGAATTCACATGCATCAGGGATTTCAAAATTAGTGTTTATTCAGGAGTAATTTAGATATGTCCTTTACAGGCCTTTAGTTTAACAAACGCCTTATTCTTTTTATTTATTAAAAATTATATTTATATGGTGCATTTATGAAAATCTGGTATTTGGATATTTAATAATAAAACTGATTTTTAAAATTCTATTGAAGAAAGACATATAGCGTGTGTGCTTTTTATATGTGGTCTCATTTAAGTCTAAAATAGGATGATATTAAATGGGGTTTTAAATTTTTGGGCTACTGCATGCCTTTAACGTAATCTTTTTTAACTTTTGAAATAATTATTTGTATGCTGATGATGGAGTTTATAGAGAAAATAAATTTTAAAAATTACTCTGAATCCACTCTCTTATGAAAATCATTCCCAATTAAGGATTGTAAAATAAACAGGCAATTTTATAAATCTAATAAGTTGGGGTTTTTTTTTAATATTAATTTTGATTAACAAATTGACTAAAGATTATAGAAGATAAATGCAGAGATAAGCAAAAATAGTTTATGGAATGAAATTTCCTTCACTTGACATGTATATAGTTTTCGTTCTCTAATGTCACAGGCTATTGATGTCTTAGCTACGTCACTGGAATATGGAATTGATGATCTTCGAGATGTAAGTGTTAAGATCATTTTTTGAAACTTTACTAAAGTCTTTTTGTGAAACCTAAAGCTTGGACAAAGCATTCCTTTGCAAATAATTCCTTTAAACTTAATATCAGCTTGAAACATGATATCAAACATCATCTTTCACTATCTCATTGAAAATGTAATTTTGCATCATATTAAATATTATTAAAAACAGCTATTAACTGCAGGTATTAAGATTAGTATGATAAGTCGGAAACAAAAATTATACATTGTTAAATCATAAATTTGCATGCATATTCTTTGATAAAGGAACCCCACATTCAAATGCTGCATTTCACCAAACCTAAAATTTAATAAGGTATTCACAGATGAAAAAAGTTTGTACATATGTTAATTTTTTTTTTGTAATGGTATGATCTTATAATTTGACAGTTAAGTATTCAATCTTTTTCTTTATTTCCATAGTTGTGTGTGGAATTTCTTGCAGCCAATCTTACAGGGACAAATGCATGTGATCTTATGCAAGCTGCGGTCACATACAATCAGAATGATCTGAAGGAAAAAGCAATGGTCTTTATTGAAAATAATACTCCTGTAAGTTTTTATCCTGCATCTCAAAATTTTGTCTCAGGGTGAAAAATCAATTGTATATATAAGATTGTTTATTGGGCAAATTATTTGCTGTGATCCAATTTCATACCATTTGTTTCTTTGTTTTTTCATTTAAACAGGCCGCTTAGAATTTTGTCAAAATGTTGTACAGGTATTGTCTGAAATCTTAAAAATATATCATTTTTACAGTGAAGTGTTGCATATTTATTTCATTT
Organism: Elysia crispata; assembly: GCA_033675545.1. Classification (NCBI taxonomy): domain Eukaryota; kingdom Metazoa; phylum Mollusca; class Gastropoda; family Plakobranchidae; genus Elysia; species Elysia crispata. The sequence goes on from JAWDGP010001927.1 coordinate 570,436, forward strand.
AATATTGTTTTCACCCATTTATTGGAACTGTGTCTAATTTTTTTTTAATCATTGATCAATGTAGATCATGAGATTGTCTCAGTTAAAAGACTTCAGGTTTGTTTTGAAGATAAATAGATCTTAAATGTAGATAAGTTTTAGCATGAATGATTTTACTTTCATGTCAATAGAGAAAAGGACTTCATAGAGTTATGCTGAATTCTTTAAATCGTGTTCTAAATGCTTGGACAAATCCAATGACTCAGTAAAATTGAATTATAGGTGCTTGAGAGATACAGGTGTGTTTAGAAGCACAATTCTCAATTCCATTTGTAAACCAAGGAGAATTTTAAGCTGAGAAGCATTTCTGTTATAGAGCAGCAGAGATATGAGAAATATCTCAAGCTGCCCCAATTAAAATTTAAATGAAATGTGAACAATTATTTCTATGTCTCAAAGCACCAGTGGAAATTTTATGTATAAGGTGAATATTCAGGAAAGAATTCTATAGGTTTACTTAATGCTCTCAACACAGGTAGGAACTTTCTAAAGCAGCAGTTGCCTTACTTTTTTACTCTTAAAATAAATTGCAATTATTTAAAAGATTTCAAAGTTTCTTGTGTATTATTTATTTATTAACAAACAGGATGTATTAAGATCCAAGAGCTTTCAAGAGATCAGTGAGGATACTTTGGTTACAATACTAAGGTCCAGCAGACTAATGATGGATGAGATCGATTTAATCAAAGCTGTCAAAGACTGGGCCACAGTCAACTCTGTAAGTGAAGATAGGATTAATGTGTATTTATCCCACTCAATGAAAAATACAACATAATGAACCCAATATTATGCTTATTATGCTTAATATTTTGGTGAACAGTTACAAAACACAATTTATTAAATTGAAAGATTTTGCAATTGATGATCAGCTTAAATTTTTAACTTTGATAAAGGCAAATTGCCAGTAAGTGTAGAATATTCATAATTCAAATGATAGGATACTTGTTCTAGCCTCAAAACATTGCTACACTTACACAAAATGGAGATTGCTGTTTCAAGAAAAAAGCAATATGTATCCTGTAAACTTGAATGACAAAATCAAAAAAATGATCTTGCACAGAATTGAATAAAAGAACAGATAAATAACAATGCATTCTTTTGCATCAGAAGTATACATGAACTTTTTAATTCGTCGGGTTTTTTTTTCTTTTTCTTTTTTTTTAAACATCTTAAAGAAACATATATGTAGTTCACTGAAGTATAGAAAATTTTTAAGAGCAATTTTGATTTTTCTTCAGCAAATACCTCTTATCCTTTTTACTTTTATTTACAATCGCTGTTTCTTGTCATCCATTTCTTTTAATAGGTGGTCAATGGACGAAAAGTGCATGAGATAGCACGAGATGCAGTTAAGCAGCTGAGATTGCCCCTTTTGTCAGCTGAAGAGCTGGAAGTTGTGGAGGAGGAAAGCAAGAAAGATCGTTTCATTGCTGTGAGTTTTATATGTGGTTTTTGCCATATGTTTTTAGTGCACTTAAGAAAAAAAAAATCACAGATAATATTTTTATTTGACAAGTATTTATTAGAATATTGTTATTGCATCAAAGTTCCATTCACTTCCATATCTTTAAATAATGACAGACTATGTTTCTTGCTCTGTTTACACTTATTTTACAGGATGGGTCTTTTGCACATGCTTGGAAACTTCATGCACGAAAACAAGCAGATAAAGAGAACATCATGTATATCAGACGCAGAGGAACAAATCCCAGAGAGCATCACAAGTACTTGAGTGACCAGAATTCAAAATAATTTTTACATCACTTAAACTGTCCTATATTTATTAAGATAAAATTTTAGTACAATCAGCTAATAAGTAATTGTCTCTCTAACATTCTGCTGTAGGGAAACAAGTAAATTTTTCAGGACTTCCAGATATTGCGCTATTTGAATTGTGTATATAGTTTTGTAGCAAGATTTGATTTTCTATAACATTATAATAATTTTTTTTACAATGCTTGTTCTAAATAGTTTCATTCCAAGAACATTTTTATTTTCATTCCACTAAAACACTTTTTGAAAATCTTATTTAATATGTCTCCACTGCTGATCAGAATAACAATGAACATCATTTGACATTTTAAAAAATACATTTGGTTGAAAGCATGGCTTAGTGTCCAAAATAATCTGAGATCAGTGAAGATCATAGACATAATAATTACAATCAGTGAACTTTGTAGCATTACTATAAAGTAATAATATTAATGCAATTTTTCTTTAAATACTTATCTGGATTGTGCTCTTTACTCATTAAAAATATATAGCAGTTAAAATGCAACATACTTTTGTTTCAACTACATTTATGATGTGTAGATTTAATTTGTTCTTTTAGTCAAAGCAGTGAAATGGCAATCAATCAAGGTCCACTTTTCTGCTGGATATTCCAAACTTCTCATTTCTTCAGTTATTTGTATCTTTGTTCTGACAGTTTCTCCCATTGAATGTGGAAACACACTAAAGTTTTTACTTTATTTCATTGGAAATTACAAACGATATAACATCAGTATGGAAATTAATGTGAAAATTAAAATCTATACTATATTGACTCTACTACGAAACTCAAAAGTTGCTAACAATGATGAAGACTGATAAAAGCTTTTGTTTTCTGCTAACTAAGGAAAGTTGATTGATGTAAATATATGTTTTTAATTTTGTAAGAAATTAAAATTTTTGCCAATCAAACTAGAAACTTTTTTATTTAGATTTTAGCAGACATATGAAAGCTACATCCTAACAGACTTATGAAGCGCTCTGCTTCAAATGTAAAGGAAGAAGTTTGTGAGCTGGCTTTTATTACTGATATAAGAAGTTGGAGCAGATTTTTGTCATCAGTATATTTAAAAGCTTCCCTTTCTCTATGTAACTATCAATGACTAATTTTTATTTTACTTTTCTATTAACAGAATGTTTCATGATAAAATGGTCACAAATTGCTCTTTGTTTCAGAGGGATGCAACTTTATGAGTTTTAAAGTTTTATGAACAATTTCACAAATCATCTATAAATTATAGCAATAGAATAATTATATTGCTCTTTCAATTTTAATTTATAAGATGGCTACAAAAGCAGCAGGCATGACTAATAATATGAAATTTAAATTCCTGAAATTGGAGGCAATAACATTATAATTCATATTCAAAACACCTTGAAATATGCAATCATCAAGAGCTGACTTATTGGGACTGACTGTCCAACATTTCAGCCCACTTTAAATATAACATGTATCAACATTTATCATTTACAGGTTGAGATTTATATATATATATATATATATATATATATATATATATACACACATATATATATATATATATATATATATATATATATATATATACAAGCACAAGAACAAGCATTTATGATTAAAATGAAAAACACGGAGATTGTAAATTTTTTAATTTAAAAGAATGAATATTCAGGCACATAATTGTTGCTAAATTATGTTCAACAGTTAAAAGATTATTGTAAGTCAAGTGACTCTAAACGTCTTTTTTAAAAAGGGGTTTGCCAGCATTTCTAGATGTTGTGCATTCAGACTATAACTAATGGTTTTTTCTGTTTTGTGGATTTTGGGCAGCATTTGACTCAATTTTTCTCTTCTTTAGACAGCATTGGTATTGAAAAATGTATTTTTGAAAAATAACAAGTAACAAATTATTTCATTAAATAGAAACTCATCAAAATATCCTCTCTGTCAGATGAAAAAGAAAGAAATTTCATTTTCCATGAAATAAATTAATCTTCAGCATGTAATAATAATGTATAGACAGGGCAGTTTTTCGTGGGCAACACTTAAGAAAGTGTGTACTTTTAAACTTTGTTTGCTATTCTTCACAATGCAATTGTCTTTTAGGAGAAGGAATACTTTTGTCATACGTATAAGAAATGATCCTACTTTTTTCAACATATACACTTGGTTGTGCGTAATTATACAACGTTAGATCTAACTCAATTTATTCTTACTTTTTGATATTTTATGATTCTGTGATTGTGACTCTATACATGTATTTCTTTACAGCTGGCAAAAAAAAAAAAGATAAAAACAAGGTCTCACAAAATCCTTTTTTTTTTTACATCAAGTTTTTCTAAATTCTACTTGTTTTTTAATGTTTTATTAATTTACTTTTCAACAGTTTTCTTTTTAATCTTGTTTCTGGACAATTAAGAAATGATCAGCTGATGTACAGTGTAAGATTTTGATTAAGAAAAGGTGATTACACATTTATAACCATGTATCTTATGTTATGTGTTGTATCATGTCATATAGATTGTAGAAAAATAAATAATCGCTTTCTGTGATGATCCATATTAAAGAAAAAAAGACTGAAATTCAAAGTCCATCTTAATTGTGCATTTTTTTGTTGTCTGTGCTTGAAGACATTTTACTAAGGTGTGCTCCTAATATTATGAAATTTATTATATGTTATTATAACCAGGAAAAAAAAAGAAAAGTAATAATGACTGAAAATTTTAGATAAAAATGGTTATTTATCATCAGTGTTCATTATTACTTTTTTTGCTATGTTTTAACTTTTTTTAAGGTTAGTGTTTCACATCTTTGATATCTTTATCGTGAGGATTGTGTGTACGGAAATTTAGAAAAAATATCTCAAAAGTTGCATCCTCGGATAGATCTCAGCAATTCCTGTAATCCTGCCAAGGGTCTAGTCACAGTATTCTGTTCCTGGGAGATGACAAGGTCATACCAGATGAGAGGCATCATCTATGGATGCACTTTTTGCCCTTAGAGTGTGTTGCTGGACTACCCAAAACTTGTTTCAAAATTTAAATGTGGTTTTCGAAAAAAAAATCACAGCATGTTGCATAATTTTTTCTCATTTGAACATTTCTTTCGTAAAGCGTGTGGAAGGAAAAGATAATTCGAGTAATATTTTATTTTATCTTGGAAAAGCCAATGGTATCTTGTAATATTAAAGACCATTTTAATCTTTACTTTCGATGAAATTTCCAAATAATTTTTCTTCAAAATTTCTTATCCAACCGTCAATTTCAAGCTAAAAGCAGATTCCATCTTTCATTTAACCTTTTTTTATTCAGTCCATCTGATTAACATCATGTTTAAATTTGTGTTTAGTAATACACTTGCACATTTAAATTAGTGGAGTTCTTTTTTGTTTACATCTCAAACATCTTGATCCGTATCATCCAGTCTATGTTAACAAAATTAAAAAGTGGTGACAAAAATGGTTTCTAATTCTCTCTATTTAAGCCTACTGGTGTCCATTTTTATAAGCAAATATTTTTCACAGAGACCTTTTTTTACCTGGATGGCAAGGCTATCTCGATGAAGGAAGAGAGGAAATTTTAGGATTATTTTTTTTTATTTAAAGTATTTAAAAGCCATGTTTCCGAACTAAAATTGAAATGTCAAAAGGCCCTAAACTTAATCCTTGTTTTGGACCATATGCTGATAACAGTGCTCTCCTCAAGCTATATCACTGTAGTCGGAATCAAATTTGACTTTGGATAAACTATAGCCATACATGGCTCTGCGAAAATACATAATTATTCAAGAACAGCTTGACATAGTCCACCATCAAAGCTTTGTGCATTTCTTACTTTGTCTGGACAAAGTCTATACAGAACCAGGAGAACCGTGAGACACTTAAAATTATCCATGAACTATTTTCATGAATTAAATCCTTTCCAGAAAACCTATGGTTTGGCTCTATTCCATCTGAGTCTTAGTTCTTTGGAAAATCTAAACCTGAACCATCCTTTGTTTCCGTTACCCTACCACACATTTAAAAAGCAGAGATGGATCCCAATCATGCTGATGCTACATATGAACCGACTCCTCGACTTCTATCCCATGGGAACAGCCCAATGTCAGTTTCGACATTTCTTAGCCTCACCTTAAGAAAGAGCACACGAATGAAGCAATTTTTCGATATAGGAGAAACTTTGTTCGATGATACTGATGAAGAAATTGTGAGGTGGTCTGCAATTTTTAGGCTCAATGACTAGTTTGGACAAATTGTGATTTCTATATTTTTTGAAAGCCCAGTTAATTCCCTGAACAAAACAGTTGAAATTTTTAGAATATGTTTGTATTTGGCTGAGATATGACCCAAAACTTGACACAAATTAGTGGAATGAGGAACTGGGAAAAACGTCTTTAAAGTTAGTGAAAGTTTTCATGCAGGGTTGCAATTATCTTCACAAAAAAAACACCATAAAGCATATTGAAAGTTTCTTTTGAGCTTTGACACTTTTTGACATGACAGAAAAATGGTTGATAGTTCATAAGAAGGTAAAAAATGGGGAAACTGATTTTTCACGATTGAAACCCAATAGCCAAAACAGTAATTTCCGATATGAGACTGAAAACCTCAGGCCACCTCATAATTGTGAGGCGAAAATCGAGGCAGACACTTTCTTTTCAGTAAAATCAGATGAATCTGAATGTGTTCCTTTAGGATATGGCTCATCTTAAATGAAGAGTTAGAGAGCAAGCTCCTAGCCTTCAAGTTTTAAGTTTAGATACCGGTATATTATAAAAAGCTGTAATTTAGACGAATAGTTTTTCTGCATTAGAAAGCTTACAAAACAAAAAATCGCAAGAAAAAAAATGGTGAATGGTTTGGCAATTTATTCAAAAGGTTCCCATCACAAGGATAAATAGCATTTACCTGAAGGCACTCACTGTGGTTATTCATGGTAATGAGAGTGCAGATAAACTGGTAAAAGGGTATGATTTTACACAATCGTTATAACTGTTTCACTCTAAAACCGAAACCAATAAAAATCTAATATTATGGCAATCACCCTGGAATTCTAAATCAGCATATAATTTACATGAAATTCTTTGAAAATTTAAAAATGTTTGAATCAAAAACATTGAGTCACACAGACAAAATCTAATGAGCAGACTTCAAATTGGCCACACATGGCTAAAATACAACCACCTGGTCAGCTCTGAGGAATTAATTGTTTTCGTCATGCCTATGAAGCTTTTACACTGTCGAGCAATAGTACTAGTAGCGAATTTTACTGATGCTAAACGTACAAGAAATAAATTCTAAAAGTCTAACCACCAGTATACACTTTTTGGAGAAACTGACTCCCTTTAACTCCTCATAAGGCTAAAAGTTACCTGAAAGAACTATACAGGAAAATTTGAAACATGACTTGAATTAATGTCTTTTGTTTACCTATATATAACACTTTTGTACCATTCAGACTGTCTGATGGTGGCCACAAGGCTTGACAGGATTAATTGCACCTTATATCTAGAATATTGTTTTTGTCCACTATCATTTTCTCCCACTTGGAATTAGATATTTGAAAAAAAAAAATCAGCAAGCCCTGTGAACTTCGCTTATCATTGCCTGGATTTGAAACATATTTAACTTTCCACTATTTTCATAGCAATTTTTTTCGAATTATATAATTGTGCTATGTTTATAAATAAAGCAAGAGAAAGCAGTTCACTGAGGTGTGAACGAAACGTGTGTAGTGATTATAAGTTTTTAGAAATGATCGAAAAAAAGGCTTTATTAGCCTTTGTGAAATTTATATGCTAGCTGCAGTTGCGTCAGCAGCCGCTTTTTGCTACCCAGAGAGAGAGAGAGAGCATGGGTATGTTTACCAAATCATTACTTCCCTACCTAATGAAGATTCGCAGCTGATGCATAAATTTACCACATCTGCCGGAGTGATATTTTGATGGGAAGATCCGAATCGTACAAAGACAACTATCACATTGTGTCATTCCACAAACACTTGATAATAGCTAGAATCAACGATGGCAATATTGTGCCTTAATAGGCATGTACCGTAATAATTATATAAATATAATAATTAAGATTGTGCACACACTGGAATTAATATTTACACAATTTCCCGCTCACATAAGGTATTACTCAGTGTATTTAAAAGTAGGCTTTAAACGAAAAACAGCCATAACCACGCGGCACTGATTATTTTAGATTATAAGAGACTTTTATTGCTATAACTCTCAAAGCGGAATACTAATTATAGACACTCAAGACTTCACTTAGTCATCTCCTGTTACTATTATAGATTCATCTTATGATGGGAAAACAAGAGTTAGTTCACTAGTCAGGAAAAGGGCGCACTCCTTTCAAGTGATAAAAGAGCAGAAATGTTTAAAAGAAAAGAAAAGAAAAAAAAATATATATATAAATATATATATATATATATATATATATATATATATATATATATATATAGAGAGAGAGAGAGAGAGAGAGAGAGAGAGAGAGGTGAGAGAAAGAGAGGAAGGGAGAGAAAGTGCGAGCGAGAGATAGAGAAATAAAGAGAGAGAGACTTTAAATACCTCAAACCTTTACACACTTAAAAATCTAGGCCTTAGAGAGAGAGACACACACACACAGACATAAAAATAGAGAGAGAGCATGTGTAGGCTATTTGTACCAGTGTTTTTATGTTTTTATGTTTTTATTTTGCTTTTCTTTTCTTTTCTTTTCTTTTTTTTTTTTTTTTTTTGGGGGGGGTGGGGGGGGGGGGTGTCAGTCAAAAGAAATATCTAGATTACCTGCATAACAGATGCACAAGGTTCCATCAACAATATAATATTATGATGAATGCATTTCGTTGAAAAGGTTCTTAGTTTGCATTAAGAATATTTCAGAGAAAGTCAGTGACACCGATAAATATAGATGACAAAAAGTGTTTTTAAAAAATCTCTTACCAAGGAAATTATGGTCAACACCACCAAAGGCTTGTGTATGTCTAAAACTGTTATATTGTAGTTTGTTCAATGTTTATGAAATTCAAACTAAACACGATAGCGTTGATCAGAGCTATCTCACAAAAGAGAGAGAGAGAGAGAGAGAGAGAGAGAGAGAGAGAGAGAGAGAGAGAGAGAGAGAGAGAGAGAGAGAGAGAGAGAGCCTGATGTTGATGGGTTCTTGAACCGAGGAGAATGTAAGTTAGAACTTAAAGAAGTAACCATAGTACTGTCAGTAATAAAATAGGCTTACGGTCATGTGTTCACGACCAGCTGACTATATTGACTTATTAACTGCGAAGTCATGACGAGTCAGGCAGTCCGAGGCCAAGTGTCATGGCCACTGTTGAGGCGTATTCTAATTTCATTTTTTTTTTTTTTACAAAGCCAAGCTTTCTAAACCAAGGAACATTCACTGTGGTGTAAAATACATTTGAAAATAGATTTATAATCTAGATTCTAGTGGCAGGTAAATGACGTATATTTAGATCTAGATCTAGATCAAAGCCAACCCAACACTACCGTGCCATCGTATGCTCCAAGACTTAGAAGTTAGCCCGAGAGTGGGATTCTTCAGTCAATCATCAATGGCCTAGACGTCTAGATCTAGATCTAGAATTTTGATCAAGATCTTTACCAACATTGAATTTAAGCCAATGGTTCCAGATTTCAAGATTGAAATCTACTCTAGCAGACTCCATTGAAACATGAGCGGCGCCCATTACGTAAGTTGACTTTGTGGACTAAAAATTATAAGCCTTCAACTTGAAGGCCCTTTGTTTATCCCAGTGGCCAATTTAGGAATTACGATCATTGATCTGTCATCTATCTATACCTAGCAGCTCTAGTGCACCTTCTGTAGAGTTAGAGACTGTAAATGAGGATGATGCTATCATCGGGTATTCTTTAGTCTTTGATTTAGAGCATATAGATCTAGTCTAGAACTATTCAACTGATCTAGATCTACATGTTGTCACTGCAAACTAGAATCTAAACTATGTACATGACAATGACAATGTGGTAAATTTGCAGATATCGGTCCAACTCACTTGAGGCTTCAAAATTGTATGTTTCCTGATTTATAATTTGATACGCTGAATGCGATATGAAGGTTTTATTTGTCGCAAATAAATAATTTTCATTATATTGTAAGCATTTTTGGGTTGCTCTAAAATTGCATCAAACTACAAGTCCTACTTTAGTCTTGCTGAGGCTCATCTTATCTATGTCTTCACTTTCGGAATTGGAAAGTAGTGCCCGTCGTTCCAGAATTCTGCGCATGCGCTGGGCTAGCTGCCAGGGTCATGAAAAAGTGGAGCACAGCTAGAACATTTAAGTTTTAACAATTAACTGAAGTTTACATACAGGCAAAACTACTTGCTCAGGCAAGAAAGTTAAAGCAGCTTCATTCGTCGCATGAAATTCATTAATTACAGAAAAATACTCCAATAAACAGTCACAACCTGAAGCTGTAACATTTTAAATCATATTACATTATTATTCATATTCCAAAATGTAAATGGAATATAAAGTAGAATAACTCAAACGAAATATAGAAGAGTATAGTCCAAATGAGTGAAATCACGTCTGCAGATCTTTACTTTAATCAAGTGGAACTAATTAATATACAACAACGTGTGGATTGGTATACAGAACTGGGACAAACATAAGGAAATAGTGCAATCCAAAAGTACTTATATTTTGAATAGTATTTATATGCGCAATCTTCATATCTGTGTTTAGCGTATCAAATTCATTGAAAAACACAAATTTGAAGCCTCAAGTGAGTTGGGCCAATATCGGCAAATTTACCTACAATGTTGCAGTCCAAATCCTTTTACGATGCTGTTGTAATCAAATACATTTCAAACATATATGTTAATGTATCTTCCTTGGCCTGTGGCATAGATCTGCTCCATCACATCTCTTTAGTCACATTTTTCTTTGTTTGAATCTTCGCAGTGTGTGCTTGTATGGAGCCGTGCATGAAAAAAAAAAAAGATTCTATTAGTATGTCGCTAGATTTAATTTCTCGACAAGTCTCTCAAACTGCAAGCAGTTACGAGATCTCATGTACAAATAGATCCTTTTCCTAGTATACTTTCCTGTAGTTATACTTACAGCCAATACTGTACACAAAGAATAAATTCTATTCTTTCGTCTCAAAATTTTCGATTTGGCAATTTACTCTTTCTCCATCTTTCTATCAATGACTGTCGGAAATTTCCTGGTACTGCATATCAAAGTTTGAGAAAAATATGAAAAAAACAAATATGCATTTAAAGTATTAAACCTGTATTTTTTAAATCACAGACGTATGAACTTTCATAAAACTTTTTATTTTGCACTCACACTTCACTCTCACCATTCCCTTCCACACAGAGCATCAGAAACAGTTGCATTCTCATGTCATTAAGCTTGTAACTTGTAAGTAGCATTGATGAGGATTTCTTCCGAATACCTCTTGTAAGTGTGCTGCCATTTTTGAAGTTGGTAGAAAAGGGCTTGCAGTACTCCTTCTTTCTCCACTACTTCAGCAACTGCATCTGTGAACAATATTTATAATGATGGGATAACTAGTAGTGGACATAGGAACAAAATTTTTTCCTCCATGAATACATGACATGTCCATCTGTAAGAACCGTATCTTTCATAGATTTTTTGATTAGGAGCCCTCTTGAGTGTACTAACAGTTGTCCTAGAACTTCATTTGTACAGTTTTACAAAAGAATGTTCTTCAAGTTCTTTTACTTTTTTCTCAAACTCTGTAAAACTGTTTAAAGTATTGCCGCATTTTGGCATTGTTTCACATCAACCAAGTGACTGACGCCAAGTCTCTTGAAATGCAAGAGGTGGGAGTGGTTGCAAGATCTCACGTATGAAGAGCACAATTTCTTCGCCTTATCCTATAAGATCAGCCACTGTCTTGAATCTTAGATGTGACTTGCAAACTTTAAATGCCACATGCTGTAGTGTGACTAAGTCTCCTAAGAGTAAGAGCAATCATTTCAATACAGGACACAGCTGAATGGGAGAAAAATGTATCAAATTCTGATCTGTCATACCTGTTATATGTTTATCACTCTATAAAATGAATCACTAGGACTTGTATTTGTAGGATGTGTCTTTAGTCTGGACACTAAAGTAATTTTACTTGAGCATTTCTTTAGGTTCATCTGTTGTCATCTGTTCTTGCTACAATTATGTCCTACCCATTTCCATTGTTGTTTTTCTGCAAATTGAGTCAAATCTTTTATTTCAATTTTTGTTCTGATTTCTCTGAGAGGGACTTTTTTTTTTTTTTTACATTTCTCTTTCAATTACATACTTTGCTATACAGAGCTTTTGTGCCAGAGCTTTGGTTGATGACCACATGTACTGTTTTCAACTGCAGTTAAGGCTGCTCAGGTTGTAATAATCTTAGCTAGATATCTTTGTTTGCTCTCCCCTCTGTCTAACAGTTTTTCCTGCAACTTTTTGTCTTGTTTACTAATTGATATTGTACAATTCATGGTTACCAAGTACACATTTCTTGGTGCTATTTTAACTTTTAGTTTAAAGAGTTCATGAATTATCTACTCGATCAAGGCTAATAGATACTTGCAAAGTTGTATGTTGTTTGCACATTCCTCTTTATTTCAAGATATTACACAGTAAAAATATTTAAAAATTTTTTGTCACATTGTAAATTTTTTATACAATGTAACTTGTCACAGTATTGAGTAGCCAGGAGTCCTGATGTCTCTATCAAGTCTCCTTATAATGAGGAATCTAGGTTTTTTTTTAATAATTTAGTTCTAGTTCTAGACAAAAAGACTTTATGCCTGATTTGTCTTTCCATTTCACTGGGTTTTTTTTTTCAGGTTAACGATTTCCTCCAACCTTAAGATAAAATTATTAGAAAATATGTTAGTAGTTACATTAGTTATAATCAGTTGCTCACTTATCAAATCAGTTTATGTAAGCAATTGAGTCAAGCCTGAAATTGCCATAGAAGCACACATCTTCTGGTTTATAAATCGACTCTTTTGTGATTTTGGTATACCTATACCCTGCATATTTGCTTTGTCCAGAAGAGTGACTTTGGTCATTCCAGTAGTGCTGTCTTTTCAAGTCAAGTTAAAGTGCAGTATGTGTCAAATTTTTTAAATTGAAGTAATTTTTCTTAATTTTCTTAAGATTGAATCGTGTGACATGTCTTATAAAATTAAAGCCGTTTCTCACTCATAATTATATAATAAGCTTTAATAAAAAAAATAATTAGTAATTTAAATTACCTCATTGATATGGGATTTAGGCTATGGCGATAAACATGCTTTTACATTAATAAAATTCATTTTCTCTTTTTTTTTATTATAAATCTTTGATTCATGTTGTTTTCATAAGTGCCATATATAGGCATGATAAATTATGTGTGTCCATGGCGGTTTTTATACTTATTTTCTCCTTCATTATTATTTAAGTGATACTTTGTAAGAAATTGGGTAAAATGTCACAGATAAGTTTATTGAAAAAGAAAGGGACAAGTTTTAAGTTTTTCAAAGATCTTGCAAAAAATGTTATTGCAACTGAAACAGTTGTTTCAAAAATATTGCATTGGCATAATGAGTCTGCAATTGTTTATTTTGCTTGGTGCTATAAATTTATGAGACTTTTTTCATTGCAATATTTTTACTGATGGCATTACAGCGCAACTGTTAAATTTGACCCTTTCATGGGTCCTGGTTGTTTTTTTTGTTTTTTTTTTCCTCTCTTTATTTCTACCAATCATTTTTTTTTTTTAAACCTGTGAGAGATAACTCAATATTTAAAGATGATGCTTATCAGTTTGGGAATTGGCAAAAGAGCAAAAGATCACGGTTTGTCACTTATTGTAATATGAGACGTTTTTCATGAAAGATGTGAGGCAACTGTAGGTGATAATTAAATAGACAATGGGCCATGCATTTAAATTTTTTCTTTTATGATGCACTGAGCTAGTTTCAGTACTGCTAAATATAAATTCTCACATTTTACAGTGTTCGAGTAAATAGAACATCTATTAATTTTGTTTATGCAAGATGGCTAGATTATTCTTTTTAAATTGCCTTTTCTTTAAAACTTCATACTAAACTACAAGTCTTTAATGAAAATGCTCTTCAAACAAATATTTTTATTCGATTAGTTTCAACACAATTTAAATATTTTGAATGTTTTTTTGTTGTTGTTGTTGTTAAATATAAATTATATTAACAGTAGAGTTAGATTGTTACATAACATAATTTGCTTTATCTGATTTGCTTTTGTGTTATATGTTCTAAGCATAATTTTCATTAAAAATATTCAGTGTACTCATCTGTACTCCCTGTAAATGGTTGACGAATTTAAATGAAACAGAACAAAACAACCAAGGTCAAGAGTATAATAGTTAAATAATACTTTTCTTTTATTCCAGGATTTACTGTATATGAAGATTAACTCTTAAACATTTGTAAATTGTCACCAAACAAATCAAACAAAATTGAAAATAAATTATTTGAATTATCTATGAAATAAAGTAGAAGTATAAGCAATTATGAGCAGCGGCAGTAGAAACGTGATTGTGTCGGAGGTATTGTTTCAGCTCTCTGAAGAATTTATGCATCAAACAAACTAACCTGTTAGTTGGTGTTTTGTTTTATGGTGTGTGTTTTTTATTCTATTATCACTGGTGACCATATTCTTTGAAAAGATTGTCAATTTATACGCCCAAGTCAAAACTAAGCAAGGGAAGCGATACTGGGATTTGAATTTTATGAATTGTTAGCACACTTTAGGACACACGTCTTTTTATCACTATCTTTTTAATGTGCCCCGTGATTTTGATGAAAGTTTCAACGATTTTAACGTTTTGATATGACCTGGGCTAGGCCAGTCATGTAAGAAATCCCAAGAGTTGCCTCCGCGGTGAATCATCTGGTCTCTTTTTTATGGTCTTCTATACTGACGAGGATACCATTGTGTGCAGAATCAAGATTTACAAAAGAAAGTAGTGCCTCGCATCTAGTATTAGACAATTCTCTTTCAAGGCGGTCTTACTAGAAAGCCTTACAAGCGTAATAACTCTTCATTGTGCTACTCCGTCCGTTCAACGCCGCTGTACTGATGGCTTTCATTTTGAATCGCACTGTTTTCTCGATCCTTTGTCAGTTTGAACACTTTTTTCTAAAGTTAAGACATCCATTCAACACAAAATCTCATTATGAGAAGTTTGCGTTTTTAGTTGTTTGGCTCCTTATAAAACCTAAAACGTTGCGCGAATGTTTCAAAAAGTTATGAAATGTGTAATATCATGCAAGTTGTCATTTTTAAAGTTTCTTATACCGATAACTTGATCCTATCGACGTCTTGCATTGGAACCAACGTAACATGCCCAGTTATTTAACTCATAAAACTTTATATTGTGGCAAACCAAATTTCAGTCGATCCTACATTCTCATTTTTTTTTTTTTACTTCCAGGGTAGCTATGATATCTTAAGTAAAATATACCACCTAGCTCTCCATGTCCACTTAGCCGTTGCATAATCGCTGCTTCATTATGAAAAAGAAAGACTACACGCAACCAAAACGAAAAGTCAAGTAAAATAGATTTTATATTTTAGGTTTAACTAGCTGATGAGAATAAATACTGAGAGATAGTTTATTGCAGCTTGCAAGGGATGCTGTTTTAAAAAAAAAAAAAAGGTGTGTGTGTTGGGGGGGGGGAAGCCTTTTAACATTAACGCCTTATTCAAATTTTAAGTTTAGATTATGTTGATCGTGTAAGCTCTTTGATTATTAACACACCACTTCGAAAATTCTTTTTTCCAACACTTCAGTTGTTAGGAATATTGACATGAAGTCGGAGAAACGACTTTCGATCGCCATTTTCATCTTGGTATTTTTTTTTCCAATTTTATGAACTTTTTTTTTCAATTTAAAGTTTTGTTGTTTTGAGAGACTGTACAAAACAATAATACCATGGCTAGGATGTGGCTGATTATTGAATACATCAATTTCGGAACACACCAATTTCAGAGCTTTGTGTTCAACAATCAATTTCGATGTGAAGAAGCATGAACTTTAATATTAATAATAATTTGATGTGCCCCCTTTAGTTTTGTATTTGTGTGTGTGTGTGGTTTTTTTTTTTTTGTTTTTTTTTTACTTCTTAGCGTGATTAATGACATTATTTATTTTTCTCTTTAGTTTCTTCAACTTTTGCATCTCTATGTGAAATTTAGCAATGTCTCGTATTCTGTAAAATAAACAAATAACAGTAATTCTTTAAACAATCCAGAAAACTGGTCCTGTGGCCTGCAAAGTTTTATAGAAAAAAAAACCACCCTAACCTTCTTTTCTCCTTTCAAAACTTGAAGTCCAGGTTGTTGTTTTTCTTTGTTTTGTTTTTTTTTTACATGTGGTTCAGGTCCGCTTAGACTGAATCTTGAACTCTTCAAAAGGGAGACAGTAGAAAGCCCACGCAACTTGCGATGAATACCAAACCATCGTGGTTATGGCACACACGAAATCTCCCTCTAATTAGTATGTAGGCGATAATTACATTTATGCCACTGTTTCTTAAATCTGTTCTAATCTGTCAGCAGCTCAGTTTGTCTGAATTATATGCTTCCAGGTTCAATCCGATGGGATAAATTCAACAATGAGAAACACCAAGAAGACGTCCTTCCCCACCCCCGACTTGAATTTGCGCACCCGTGATTATATATTAGCTAGTGTTTTCCTGCGCTTTGAGTTTCTCATTACAAGGGTTCCACTGATGTAAATCCCTCGGTGCTTGTTCTATCGCTTGATTTGGTTGATACGGCAGTCAGTGTTTGGCCAAGGTTTTGAATACACGTTTTTTTTCTGCCAATCGCGTGTCTTGCACATCTTTTTTTTTTATTCGGGGCGACGATCAATGGTATGAATCCTTAATAACCTTCCACCGCCTGATCAGCTTCTGACCAAAGTGCAGATGAAGTTTTTACAGTATCACTTGCTCAGTTTTACCTTGTCTGACAAACTTGTAATAGATTACTGTCTTTTAAATGTGGAGGAATTATAAACCAAAGAGGAAAATCATGCCAATAATCGACCGAACATATAGTGCATTAGGGCATAGAAAAACATTTATCTTATGTATTTCAATGATATATATCAAATTCATCTTTGCCTAACAGATCGTCGGGCATAACCGAAGCCGCAGCCCCAGCCCTGTATCGATGAGAAACCGCAGCAGCCAGCGAGGGAGCTTCATGAGCGAGACAGAAGATCCTGAGGCGGGGCCAGCATTCAGGGTGTTCGGCTCGGACGGCAGGCCTAGGAGAGGAAGCAGTCGCAGAAGCATTGAACTTGAACCCAGCAGGGAGACGTCTGACCCAGGGAAGCATGTACCTTCTGGTGAAAGTCTGATCTCAGCCGTCTCCAAGATAGCTAAGCCAGATCTTTTGCAAGTAGAGTCTGGTCTCCAACCTGTCTCTCCTAGTGGGAGTGTTGATTATTCCAGGGAGGTGTCTATGCCTGTACCCTCAAGGCCAGACCAGCAGTCTCAACAGATCACAGAGGAGGCCAACTCTGGTAAGCCAACCTCCTCCGATGAGGTTTTTTCTACAGCGTCCAATCAAAATAACAAAAAATTTGCTCGAGAGGGTTCCGTTGGTTTCTTGGTTTCCAGAGATACCGTAAGTCCACAACTGCCAGATGTATCTATGGATATAATAGTAGCTACAAAGTCGAGACCAAGCACCTCAAACTCCAATGCCCCAGGTGTAAAAGAGATGATTTCGCCGTCAGAGTTTCAGAAAACTTCAAACGGAGGTAAGTCAATTTTTTCATTAGCATTGCCTCCGTCTAATGATTATGATTATGATATTGGTGGGCATGTAGTTGCATATGATTTGGATATTAACAAATGAACACTTTATTTCTGTTTGTCTATCTCTGTAAGATCCTTTTAAAATGTAGAGAATCTATTGTCCTATATAATATATTTAGCAACTCTTATTCATTACCGAAACTAACTGGATGGACTTTGGGTGATATTTAGATTTCCCTCACAAAGTGAAAATTTAGAATTACCGTTTTAATCTCTTCAAGAAACACTAAAGCCAATCGTTTCGTAGAATGTAGAGTTTTTTTTTTTTAATCTAATAAATCTAGATTATATTGTACTAGATTATATTGTTAACATCGGCAGGTTGAGAAGAAAAACAAAAAACAAAAGTTATTATCATGAAGTGATTCTCATCTTCTTTGCAAGAGCTTATAGTTTTTCCCTTTTTTTTTCTATTTGTCTATGCCTTTCTTTTGTTTAGATCATTTTGAAGTTCACTATTCAAGATTGTTTCTATGCTTTAATCATCATTTAAATGCAAACCAGTTCAGCAAGGAAATAATAAATACGATTTGATAAAACCTAAGTATAGCCTACCACCTATACAGTGAAAAAATTCTCAAAAACCTGCCAAGTCATATACAGGTTTAACTGTAGGTCAACCTGGCCTACAATCGTTGAAATAGTAATGAAAATAGACTGTTTATTTACTTTAGATCTATGCATTGATTTATATTTATACATCTTGTCTCGCTATGGTGTTTATCTATTATTTATAATAATATTGGAAGGAAAATGTTCTAGATATAGTTAATAGCTTACACATCTTTGAAGAAATACATTTTCTATGATATATTTCTTCCTAAAGAAATATTAACACCACAACACAGTTCAGTTTAGTTTTCTAAATGAAATGTATTTGTCAGGACTTTGTGGTCCGTGAATAATATAAGTGATGAGTGGCTGGATCTAAGGAGCAAGTCTTAGCACTGGCGACGTTTTGAGATTTTATTGAATTAAAAAATGAAAAAAAAGAAGATTTTTGTCGTTCAAGAATCATAAGTATCTGAGATATAGGTTGGAGCATTTAGACAACTAAAAAACGTTCGCTCTTTTCGTTTTGAATCCAGCGTAGTGAAATCTATTCGAGATAAATCAACCCGCAGTGAACTCCTAGTTTTCTTTCAGTTCACCATTTTTTTAAATGACAGATTTCACATTGCGGCATTTCTACAGCTCGATGTAATACCTATGGTAGCAAGTTCGAGCCATTATTAAAATATTCTTACTTACTATAAGATCTAGATAGCCTGACCGCACTTTAAGAACTTTAATGTCTAATTGGACACTCTTGCAGTTCGGACATGCAATAAACCACGTTGCAAAGCATTGAGCATGAAAACTGTCGGGCATGCAACGAGCTACCATCGCAAACTTCCTTTGCGTTGGGGATACAGTTATAGCTCACGCAGAGGAAAGGACGTGCATTTATCCTCAAGATCCTGAAGAAGAAAGCAAAGAAAACAAAACACAATGAGGCTGTCATTGTGTTGATAGTTTTCAGTGATTATACATATAATTATTTTTATGGGGAATGAAATTGCACGAAGAGTTACACCTAGTTAAGAGTAATTAGTTTTGTACTACAATCATATTTATCAAAGCATTCAGGAGGCGTTCGTAATCCATTTTTGATGGTAGAAAGAAATTACATGTACATAAATTATATTTTAAGTCATTTATAGTCGGACTTGGATTCGCCTCGAATATTAGTGTAGGGTGTAGCTTGATTCTCTAATTTAGAGTGTAAGGAAAGACTCGCAGATCAGGAGGGGTCGAGGTCCGAATCTTGGATTGGCCAGGCGCTATGTTGAATACTTAGGAAAGGTTTTAAATGAGCATGCAAGAGTGACGGGCACCCTAGTGGTAAAGCGCCATATTATTCGCTCATTTATTGTGACCAATGTACATGTTTTTAAACGGTATAGATTCCGGGACAGGCGTCGGCATTATGCAAAATTGCGCCTTTGACATCGCATTGCCACTACACTCTCAAAGTGTATCAGTTAGAATTAGATAGGGGCCTGATTAAAATCAGGACCAACAACTTGCTTTCGGTGGCTTATATTAGTTGTAGTATCGACTTTCGCTCCCATTCATTCAACTTGGGGCCATAAATATCTGAAAACCCCTTAAAAAGAAGAACATTGCAATTTACGCTGGGTAGCTATGCCCCTTTGTTCTTGCTTTTTATTGTTGTTGTTGCTCTTATATATTAATTTATCTCCCGAGCTTTGTACTAAGAATAAAAGAGCTTATGTATTTTCACTCTCCTGCGTTTCTCCCCTTTCTTGTATCGCCAAAGGGCTAGATAGCTTTTTTTTTTTTTAAATGAAATTCCCCTATTTCTCTCTCTCTCTCTCTCTCTCTCTCTCTCTCTCTCTCTCTCTCTCTCTCTCTCTCTCTCTCTCTCTCTCTCTCTCTCTACATATATATATATATATAACACATACGTACTTCGCCTATCAAAACGCATTCAAATGATGATGAAACAAACCGAAAGCATGTCAATTACTATCAGCATTGAAAAAACAAATATGGAAAAGAGAGCAACAATCAACATCGCCTTGCAATCAGATGAAGATGTTAAGCTAACACGCTCCTTTCATCTATATCACACTTTACTCCTTTGCATTTTGTAAAAGGCCAATGTACCTGGTGTTTTTTTTTTTTGTTTTTTTTTCAGTCACATGCTTTGCAATGGTTCAAGGCCATACGTTTCTAGGTGAGAATTAAATTGCCAGGTCATTGGTTTTTGACCTCAAAGATGATTGGCATGTTCCCTGGCCTGCCTGGCACAGGCAAGACAGATATGGATAGGAATGCAAGACTTTTGATCGAGTGGGCTGATTTGATCACAAAATACATCGGTCCATTTTTAAATTTTACCATAATTCTTTCACAATGTGTATGTGAATCTAATCTAAGTGTTCTGGTGCAAAGATTATGCTGCCTGGTGCAAAGGTGTTGCTTTTCGCTGCATTAAGTATGATATAATTTAAGTTTAAAGGGCGATAGAAATGACACTTTGAGAGAGCCACGTGATTTGTTGAAATTATTCAATGTTAATCAGCCTGGAGCATTCAAGTGATGTAACTATCAATACGTGTTATGAACTATTGAAGAGATGTAACTGTCATGACTTGATGTCAACATCTGAACCACTTTTGATTTGCTCCTTTGTTCTTCTTGCTCGGTGTTTCTGCCATAGTGCCTAGGCCAAGGAATGATCAATGGTGGAGAGCATGGTGGAGGACAGGGAAGGGGGACAGGTAATTATTGAAGATAATGGTTCAATAAACCATAAAAGAAAGAAGAAGAAGAACAGCAACGAAAGAGTAATAATATTGATAACTTCGTTGTTATAAAATATTTAACACTGAAGTCTATACAAGGACTGATATTGTCATATACGTGAAACAATCCCGAAACAGTTCTGATTTTTTTTTTTTTTTTTTTTTGGAAATTCGCGTTTATGGTTTTGTGCTGAATCAGCTTTATACATTACGATTACTTTTGATTGCCGTATTTTCGCTTTCCTTATTTTGTTACTAAGTTTAAAGCGAGATCTGCCTTC
The DNA here is from genome assembly GCA_033675545.1 of Elysia crispata. Lineage (NCBI taxonomy): Eukaryota > Metazoa > Mollusca > Gastropoda > Plakobranchidae > Elysia > Elysia crispata. Next base: position 591,683 of record JAWDGP010001927.1, read on the forward strand.
CGGTCGTTTTATCAATGGGCTGAATCAAAAAGAGGCCTCTTTGATAAAGGATTAAGAAGATGACAAGAAGTGTTCGTCACTTATTAAAAGTACCGAAAGTCCCCTTTGAGACACAATTTTCTTGTCCGGCGTCAGCTTCGAGGTTTAAAATAGACTTAGAGAACGTGAAACAATTTCGACCACAAAATTTTTGGACTATAGTACCGCAGATAGATTAATTTTATATTGGGATGTAGAATTCCATAGACGTATATTCGTTGTGATTAAACTTTATTTACATTTTGTGAGTGTAAAGAACGAGGCGACTTTTCAGTCTGGTGCCCTGCTCTTTAGCGAAGGCGATCATGACCTTCCATGCACCTCTATCCCTCGTCCTACATTTAGCCACTTCATTAGACAATCCAACATCTTTTTGCGCTGCTTCCCCCTGTTGTGTTTTCCTTCGATCATTCCGGTTGTCTTGGCGTTCACGTATTATATATTATACAAATTAACGAGTGATTTTGTGTCAGCTTCTCGTATAACACAGTTGAGTTTAATTTCTTTCCAGTCCATGAGATTAGTAGCATTGTCCATAAGAACCACGTTTCTGTTACATCCAGTTTCTTTTGGAGATGTTTTGAGATTGTCTAGGCCTTGCATTTATACATCAGAATGGGTTCAATATAGCACTCCTGGCTCTTCTTGTGTGGATGAATAATCATGTACGTGTATTCATTTGTTAGTACAGATTTCATTCACTGGAAAGTCTTTGCTTGAGCTTTTCTTTATGCAATGTCAGTGATGTGAACGCTTTTGCCAACCGCAGTATTATAACACCCACCACTCTACATGGTTGTTGAAAAGTATGACGTCAAATCATCTAAGCCCAACGCTTCGTATGCAACTTGACATGGTTTTGTTAAATCTAGTCCAATCTGATGTAGTATCGAATGTAACTAAGGGTCAGTGGCACCTTTTCTTACCACTATTACAAGGAGAGTTCAACATGCAGAGGTTGGTAATAATAAAAAGCAGAATGGTGACAAGGTGGCTATAGTCAACCAGGACCTCTACACACGTTGAAAAGCGAAACGATATTCCTTATTTCAAATACAGCGTTTAAAATTTGCTCGCATGATTACAACAGGCAGTGAAATTGCTCGTGGGGTTACTCCTTATTGCAGTCTTATTATATAAACAAGAAACTTTGAACCTTTCATGGATTTAAAATCTTTCCAGCCTCATCAAACACCTGCCCCGTCAATTACGAACCATAGTAAGTACATATTATTAACATTATGCCCGTTTTGTGATAAGAATAAGAGCTTTTTCAAATCCACAGTGTTGTGGAAAAAAAAGAATAAGTTCTATTGCTAACTAGCTGATGATTCCTAATCAACACAGGGTAAGACCAATAAATAAGAATTATTTTATTCTCATAAAACTTATTTCTAATAACTATAAATGGTAATAAAAATCTGTAAATTATTCAGCTGGTGAAACGTGTCGGTCATTCCGTATAATTGATTACTAGCAAAGCAGCGTTTTATTAAATACTCCGGGTAATGCAGAAAGCGATTCAATAAGACTCGCGCATGCGCAGAAAGATTTGCGGCAATGAAACTACAGCTTTCAGAAACTTAGGGAACTACAGAGGGTTACCTCATATCCTGGCTTTGGTTGAATGTTGCAAAGGAATACCACTTTTATATTGGTATGAGAGAGAATTACCTGAAACAGAATATCTATAAATTGTGAGAAAACGTCGGAAAATGCTCTTCTGTCGGCCATGCTTCATGAGAATGAAATAAAAGACATGTATCAATTTTAACATCTAAACGTTTCAGTGAATTTTAAATAGGTAAGGAGGCAAGTACAGAGTAAACGGATTTCTCGTATAAAATCGTCACGACAGTCAATTATTTTTTTCTGAAGTTGATGTCCCAAGCGGGACAATTGCACTCGAAAAGATTCTGCGGCATTGTCTTCATCGAACCATCTGCTGCACCAGACTTCGTGTTCTTCAAGTTAGGCAACTTTGTTTCTTCAACTTATTTTCCAAGGCCATTGCAACTAGCTGTACCTTTATGCAGCCTCTTGAATAATTAACACCTTTCATTGTTTTGCTGTTAAGGAGATTTTTTTTTTTAACTGTGAATTGTGTGTGTGTTTTTTTTAGGGGGAGGGAGGAAGGGGGCAGGGCGTTGTTTTTAAATTTTTGTTCTTATTTCCCGCCTGTGTGGTTTGTATTTAATGCCTAGATCATATGGATAAAGCTGGGTTCCATTAATGGTACCAGGATGAAAGAAGACCTTATTGTTTCCAAATTCAATAAATTTCTAACCGAGCGATTTCTTTTATCTAAGACTCTGCTATTGGTTTCTACAGACGTAGGACTCAACCAAGACGTAACTTGTGTAAAATGTTTTAAAAGTTGTGTGATGCTCCTTTCAGTAAGAACCCCCCCCCCCCCCCTCCTTTTTTTTTTCATGGCTATCGAGTTATGTCATATTATGCCAACAGTGCGATAATTCCATACTCCTCTCCCGGCCCATCGATTATTTCATATGATAGATGTGAGCTACATTAGCTGAGTAGTTGTTAAATGACCCGTGAAGCAGATGCAGTGCTATCAGTCTAAGTTTCAGGTCACGAGATTTATACACATACAGCAGCAGCAGCTTGTGAGCGTGTGTGTCGTTAAACACCTCACATTCACACGCTCACATATGGATAACCTAGACTCTGTCGTGCTGTAGGCCTGTCTCAGATACAGATTTTTTCAGCAATCATTGGGTTCAAATCATGAACCCTGGTTATCACATGATGACATCTCGATGAGAGGTAGAATAAAGACTAATAAGAGTGGCACACTGTTATTAGCGCTCAGCGTATCACGGGTTAGTTTTCTTTGCTTAGCCGACTTTATAAAACTATTTTGTTTAGGCTTCATTTAGATCTTCTGTTGTGTGCCGATAAGCTCTTTGCTGTTTTCGTCGGAAATCTTTAAGTGATCTTGTGTACTATCTATGGACGTCTTGGAAGATCAGGTCAGTATTCAAGTGGGCAGTGTATGTGGATCTAGATCTCCTGATCTAAACTTGGTTATACTGCTTCAGATAAGCCACTTAAGACCCACACCATCTCAGCAGTAATAATTCATGTATCAGAGCCCATTTTTATTTATAGGCTAAAGCTCTCTACATTTTGCTTTCTTGACCCTTGACATTATTACTTAGGCAGCAAACTGTCATAAATTCATGGAGCTGGGCAATTTTTTCTAGTGTTCTTTGCCTGCTTTGTCAGTATGACATTTATCTGGGTTAAAGGTTGAACCGTTTGTTGGTGGTTTAATACAATTCAGTTTAGTCTGCGGATTTTCAATGCAAATCACACTTCCTTTCTGCCGTTTCCCCCTTTTCCACTCGTTTCACGCAAACATAAAAGCCACGATTTCAACTCGTGAAGTTTTCAAATCATTGTTAATGACCATATTGTGTCAGGATCTAGATGTAAAAAAAATATCCTTAGCTGTTATATACACTAATTTCTTTAAACACAATTATGTCAAACAATTAAGAAGTCAGAATTTTAAAACCGTGCGCCTAGTCAGTCATAGCGTTGTCTTTCTATTTGAAATAACCCAACGTGAGACTCGCTTTATCAATGTGTGCCAAAAGCGACAGTCTCATTCCTGGTAGCTAAGTTGTTGGTATCACTATCAGATTTTTCAAGAAAATTTAGACGACTTGAAACTTTTAAAGATTTATATTGTTTTTTTTTTTTACTTTAAAAAAAGAAAAAAAAAAAAAGAATTGTGGTCATTTTCACCTAGTTTTCTATTTGTTCAATTTTCTTCAATTTTTTTTTTATTGCCTGAGAAGCACAGGCTTATTCCTGCGATAGTGCAAATAATTATGTTCAAAATTATTGAATTATTTTAAGTTAAAAGGAGAAACGGATCATGGTGGTTTTATATGAACACAAAAAGCAACCTTTCCTCGTGAAGAAAAGAAAATTCACACACATAATTATAGAGAATTTAAGTTCCCAAGAGGAAGTTAAAACACCAACACCATGCCTCCCGTCGGCCTCTTCAATTGACCACACCCTCCCCTCTCCCCCTCTGTCTCTCGCTGTCCGTTTTTCTCTCAAGCATAAACACTCGCCTCATAGCTCTGTTTACACACGCCCAGCTTGGGTTATTAATATCCCAATGCAGTGGCGTCATGTTTTCTGGTGTGGTGTGTTGCACAGACAACAATATTATTCCTGTTGGTTAAGAGTGAATCCCTACACCGGTTTGTCCGGATTATGGAAGCCTTGAGGAAAAAAGGTAAGACATCGAATGATGGGAACTAGAGTATTATAACCAGATTTATTTAGGTTATGAATTTTAGCGGCCACTGATTTTGACCTATACCTCTATAATCATAATAAACCGAAAATTACAGGTTTGAATCTTTTCTCCGTTGATATATTTTTTCCATTATAAGCGTATCGTTTGCGGTGGATGGTTTAAATCTAGAATCTATTTTTCAATAAAAAGCATGTTTTGTTTTTTTTTAAATTATTTCTTACTCACACCACAGCTGAGCATTACAAGTTGAAATTTATTTATAAATAAGTTTTGGAGAAAACATATCTTTCATAACCTTTAAACAAAATTTTTGGGCATATTTATGTATTTTGCATCCACTGTGTCATGAGCGAGATGAATGCATTCGTTACCCGCAATTTAAGCAAAGCACGGTTATAAACACGTGGGCTAGGTTCATGTAATTCCAACACAGTGAACTGACAACACTTCGCCACGATCTTGACCAGCTTGTTTTGATTGGAGTCATACACGAATGTCAGCTTGGAGAGGGTCGCTAACCACCATTATGGCCGGCCCCCTGTTATGTCTGTCTTTTTACAGAGATGAAAATGAATTCGACGAAAAAAATACATGTATAAGATTTAATGGTAAAAAGCACTACGACTCTTTCTATGATATTTAGTACTAATTTTCGTATCGTCTTTTCCCCCATTCATTCAAAGGTGATTTCGTATTTTTTTTTTCTTTTCGCTGAAAAATCTTCCATTCTAAAGGGAGGGTGAGTCTGTTATTCTATGAACATTCTCGCAATGTTACCTTTCAAATAAATAATAATTGAGAGAGTGTTCAGAAGGAACAATGACAATTATCAGAGAGAAGGGAGAGCAACCAAAGTAAAAACCGAAAACTCATTTTAGTCCAAAATGTTATATGATCCTAGCTTTAAGAAATATGCACTGTTCTTTCCCTGTCTCTGCTTAACTTTTGGGACCTGGTTTTATCGCTTTAAACGTTAGTACTTATTTTATTTTTAGGACAAAGAGCATAATAACATTATGTAAGATTATACTTACGAATAAAATTAATGTGCCCGGTGCTTTTCTGGACAATCATGTACTGTCCCAGTTTTTTTTTGCCTCCTATTTTAAAACTAAAGCTAGATATGCCAGCTTTCTTCAGGTTTTCCGATGTATGATAAACAAATTTTAAATTTAAAGTTACATTGACACTCTCCACCGATTTGCTAGAAGATGAAATTTCATTTAAAAATAAAATCGCTAAAAACTGCATATTTTCAAGTCCACAGACAAAGACCATAATCTGTTCTGTGAAAGATATAAGTGAGTACAGAGATAATCGTTCTGACTTCACATGAGATATTGAAGTTTTTCATGATACAAAGAATTATTTTTAATATTGAAAAGAATAAAGATTGCTAATGGTCGTGAAGTGGAAAACAATGTAAGATCTGCTAAGTTATGATTCTTACACTTTCATGATTTACAACCAAAATATTCATAAAGAAGTAAATAGGATACGCGATGCAGCATGCATTCATTTGTCATGTCAGAAATCATTTGATAGCTTTGGACACGAAATCATCCAATCAATCAAGCTTTTGCGTGCCAGTCACTATTACCGTCATGTATGTTTAAAAAATCGACCCATGCATGCTATTGTAATGCCAATCATTTGTGAATTGATCGCCTTTGAAGCTGCTTTTTAAGTACCGGTAGCGTTATCCCAATTCCTTACTTATCACATCTCTCTCTCTCCTCTCTCTCTCTCTCTCTCTCTCTCTCTCTCTCTCTCTCTCTCTCTCTCTCTCTCTTAAGTAGAATTATACCCTTTCTATCCTCATCTCTCTCTCTGTCTCTTTGGCTTTGTCACATCCTTCTCCCCAAGTTTTTTACTCTATATCTCTTTCACATAGAAACCCAAGCTATGGCTGGAAGTATATATATATATATATTTTTTGGTACCCCATAATATCAGAGGTACTAGATTTGTACTTCCTGCTAAAATGCACTGAAGCTTAATTGCCTATTTACCACAGAGGTGACAGTAGTATTGCACTTGGAATATTAATATATTTAGTTATTACCTTGAGCCTTAATGGGCTTGCATGATGAGCTTTGCTCAAGCGTAAAGTAAAACCAGAGAGTGTAAAATAGGGAGAGGTTTCACGGAGAGGATTTCGCGTATGTGGGTCAGAACAATAGTGGCGGTACCTATCCTCCGTTTATCCTTAGAAAAAAAAAAGGAAAAAAAAAACACTGCTGTTTTTCTATTCACCCGCATCTCAAATGAAATACCCCGAGCACGCGCCAAGCAAGCTCCTCGTAGCAATAACACTGGGGCTAACCTCAATTTAGTGTAAGACCAGAGATATTTAAATATTCCTTTAAAACTTTCTGCGAAAACCTTCCACCTGAATAGGTGAGAAACCACGCAACAACAATATGTGTGTCTGAATAAGAGTGATATCTGCACATCAGAATAATTAAGAAGATATTGATGATTCTCACACAAAATTGATTGTTCACAGTTGTCATGACTACCAGTCTAGTTGTCAAATTTTATTTTCAATTGTCCAACAGGAAATTGGTGTAGTAAACGTCCCATGAAGGTCTAGTATTTCTTGAATTTTTTCATGTCATTTTTATTTTTTTGCTGTGGGCGAATTGAAGTTTTTTTTTTTTTTTTTTTTTAATTGAAAATATAGGATCATCGTTGTCAGTTTTTTAGAATACAAACTCCTGATGAATGCTAACTTGTGAATCTTCTGATTGTTTTACAGAGATGAAACAGTTATCTCCTAACTCACAGAGGGGCTATGGATCCTTCAGTGTGGGATCAATGAATGGAGGAGGAAGGGGCTTGCTGGAATCGCCTGTCTCCCCCGTCTCCCCAAGTTCTGAGAGCTCTACTTCCCAACAAGAGCAAATTCGCAGGTATCTCTCTCCGCCTTTCTCACTCACTACCTCTCTTGTCACTCTTTTTTTTTTCTCCGCTGTCGCTTCTTATCAGACCTTCTCTTTCTATCTGTATTCATATTCCTATTATATCTGGCCAAGTTCACATAAATTGCTTCATGATCCACGCAACTCCCATATTATTATTGTTGTTCATGTAATTAGAATTTAAGATGAAGTCAATATAGTATCAGAATATTTATATGCTGGTGTAACCCAGGTATAGCATGCTCAATATAAAAATACTTGTGGATTGAAATAAGCTGCTTCAGAGCCCAGCATTAGCAGAATATATGACACTGGTTCTAACCCTTAGTCACTGAAGGTCTAGTTGTTCAGTTATCTGAATAGATTTGGGATATTTTAATTAGAGACTAATATGAATTCCACAGATGCTATATGCGTAAAGGGTGTGATAATAAAACGGAAATATATTTAGCATGATAAGATGAATTCAAATACATTCATTTTATGACAATTTTATACATTTTTAAATTTATACTTAACCATAGCTAAATGTATAGTCATCTTTGAAAAAATTTACAGTTTGTTTGCTACCTTTATATGGTTTAAAGGATAATTATGGGGAAAGTGATTTGAACTTCATTTAATGATTTGATTAGGGCTAAAAGTTAATCGTTATTTTAGATTTGATCCTTAATAAAACTTCCATGGAGACAAAACTGTTAATTTAAGGAAAATAATTAGTTTTTGTCTTTATTTACTAAGGTCTTCCACCTCCAGCAATCTATCCAGGCCATCCTATTACACACCATCCATGGTGGACGAGCTACGAAAGAGGAATCGCCTGTACTTCTTGGACCCCATCACAAAACTGATGTACTTTCATGGATTCCCCTGGAAGCTAACCCTTCAGATTGCCAAAGTTGTTATTATCACTGTTCAGGTGATTCATTTCTCTTTCTCTTTCTATCTCTCTCTCTTTTTCTTTCTCTCTTTCTCTCTCTCTCTCTCTCTCTCTCTCTCTCTCTCTCTCTCTCTCTCTCTCTTTTTCTCTCACATCTATCTATCTAGAATTTTCTCATGGTTCAGAAAAAAAAATTTTAACTTTTTTTATGTTATAAGTTCCAAGCGGAAACCAAATAGATGTAGCTCAAGCTAATTAAATATATTAGTATGTTTGCTATGGTTTAGATATAGCTCAAGCCAGTTAGATATATTAGTATGTTTGCTATGGTTTTGTTTTTTAACTTTTTCTTTCATAATCTAAATATAAATGGAAATACAAAGGCTAGCCACCATCTCTCAGTGCTTAAAGTATGCTTTAACCTAATATTAATATTTGATTAGTACCTGAGATGTCCTAGCTGTCTCACAAGAGATTTATTTCAGGGTGGTTTCTTTTTCCATGGTTCACCTATGTTAAAGATTTAAAGTCAGATCCTATGCTGTAGCAGAAACTAATCATATTAAAGAGAGAAAAAGTAGGAAATAAAAGCAGATAAAGATCCAATCTTAATATGAAAGGCAAATACCTTGTTCAAGATGGGATGTATTTGTTATGTAAAACATTTACCTTTTTGTGTGGCTTCAACAATGAGTAGTTGAACATGGCACATTGAGGCACATTGAGTATACCTTGTAGATGTCAAACCAGTCAATCATGAATAAGATAATTTTTAATGGTGCCTGCATCTTGATATAGCCTTGGAGTTAAGAAGTATGCAGTGTTTCAAATCTGTGATCTTTTCTTTTTAGTTACCACTAAAATTTTGTCTGATTCATCATGCCTGTTCATTTATGAAAGTTCCTTAATTTTCAGAACTAAATACTCACCTGTCCACTGGTATAAATTGCTCACAGCACCTTTACTCATTTTTTTCCGATAAATTTTTAGATCATCATTTTTGGGAGCCAACGGCAGTCTATTGTGGAATTTTTTGAAAAGAGCAATCTGGCCTTTAAGCATCTGCTTCTGAAGGATTGGGACCCAGCTTATGAGACAATGCCTTACCCTCCAGCGACAGGAAAATATGCAATATATAATCTTGGTTATCTGTATCAGCATATGAATTTTGCAATGGAACATGTGAGTTTTAAAACTATTTGGTTTCTAAGTAATGAAACACTTCAGGTTTTGGTTTTTTTTAGAATAGGGAAAGCACATAAGTTAACTTAAAAGAAAAAACAAATTGGGACAGAATTGTATTTAGTTATGATTGATCCTTGCAAAGATACCGATAGTGGGTTACAATTATCTTTTTAGGAGATGTTCTGCCCAAGCATTATCCCGTATACTGGAGTAATCTGCTTAGCCAGCTTTGGTGGTTTGCCATTATTCACATCCTGCGCAGGCAAAAAAGAGTTGCCTGAGAATGAAATCGGTACTCACAAAAAATACATCTCCATCAACACAAGAAGAGCTCTGTTGTGCTAGATTGAACCCATTCTGATCTATGGATGAGAGGCCTGGACAATTTTAAAAAAAGCTACTAAAGAAACTGGAGGCAGTAGAAATGTGGTCCCTACAGAAAATACTACAAATCTCATGGACTGCAAAATTTATACAAAATAGTTTTAGGAGAGGTTGATAAAACAAGATCCCTCATAAAAAGAATGCCTAAATGCTCGGCATCTTTTTTGGCCTTGTAATGAAAAGAAACTAGAACATCTTGTGACAACTGGGATGATTGGAGGAAATTCAGTAGAAGAAAACAGTGAGAAAAGATGTTGAGTGGACTAACAAAGTGGCTAGATGTAAGACTTTTGACAGATAGTCTAAAAGCGACGAGGGATAGAGACACATGGAAGGTCATAATCACCTATATAAAGAACATGGGACCTGATTGACTAATATCCCAAACAACAGTTAACTTCTATTTGGCAGCAAATGTATGACTGAGGTCCTATTCACAAGATGTTGAAGAGCAGTTAGTGCCCTTTCAATATATGGCCCAAAGATGCTGAAGTTCTCAAAATATCTTTATTTCCTTAACTGATAACACACAAGCAGGTTACCTGTGCTATGAACAGTAAAATGGATTGTGAGAAAAAATTTGAAATATTAATTTTATCATAGCTTGTTGTAACATATAACATACCTCCTTTTATGCCAAAAGATTTACTTATTTAGATAGTGCATGGTGTTTTCAATTAAGATAACAATAAAAGATAAATATGGACCCTCATGAATATTCAGCAGATTAATAAATTGTTCAAGGACTGCCTGGTATTATTTTATAATTGTATTTGCCGCTGAAACTTTGAAAAACATAGAGGCTTGACAGTTAGATTTTGGCAAAACTTGAAGGGCTCCAGATGTATTAGTTTTAGGTCAGTGTGATATGCCTTTTTAAAACTGATATTGCCGTTTGAAATTAACAGTTTCTTATGCATGCTCAATGAGCAGAAAAGGTTTCTCAAAAGCTATGGAAGTTGAGCTTTGGTTTAAAGTTTCATTGAAAATGTAGTGATAAAGAGAAAATAAGAGTGAATCAGACAAAAAGAAGACCACTTACCCTCACACCCTTTTTTTCTCTCTCTCGTCTGTTGGGACACCCCTTCCCCTACACTTTTTTGTTCACTTTCCCATGCATTCTAATGCTTTGAAGCCTTAAGTTTTTCGTCCAAAAAAATAATCTGAGTTAGGAAGTGCATACTGTCTAGGTCATGTTTAGAGGGCAAGGAATTATGCATTACTGATGAATGGCAAAGGAGGGGTTCAACATAAATGACAACTAATGTGGATGCTGATTAATGCGATGGCATGTCTGACATCCTATTGAGCTCCGACTGATGGCTTCATGAAGCTTATGCATTTAGTAATACCTTTTGGAAACCCCTTTTGTTACCCAATAAAACTATTTTATCTTTTGATTGGTTTATCATAAAGTTTTGCAGATAATATACTAATTGGTATTCTTAAATTGATCAGTCAGACTGTGGGGCACAAATTTATTGGACTTAAAAAAGGTTAACTGGTTTATTGCAGGTTAAAGCAAAGTTTTAAATTATTAGTGAAATTATTAGAGATACAAACTGATAAGAAAGAATGGCCTCTCTAATTTTCCAGAATTCTTGACCAGCCTTGATTTTGATTCCAGTGTACTACTCTGAACTCTGAACATAATCTAAAACTGTAACTGTATTTTAATCTGTGTACTTGCCTTTTGATTGTTTTTTTTTTTTTTTGCCTTTCAGTATCATAAATTACCCCAAGAGTCTTTGGCTGCTATGGAGCTGAATAGAAATTCATCAGGCATGCCGTATCCGATAGAGCTCTGCTTCACAGCTAATGATGTGATAATATTTCCCAACCATACTTACATTGTGCGCTCTGGTGTAATACACAGTGAGTTATCAATTTTTCAGATTTTAATTGAATATATTGTATGGGGTTATGTTTAGTTTATGGGTATGCAAAAAAGAGGAGGAGCAGCAGCAGCAGACCCGAATTAAGGGAGAGAAAATAGTTTAAGAGACAGCAGGTTTGCTGGCTTTGATTTATCCTTTGTATAATATCGTACCAATTGCACCCATTCTTTTTTATCTGAGTAAAAGTTTGTAGGTGTAAATTATTTCTAGTAAACATATTTTTGAGTAATGCCAATTTTCTCGCAGTTTATCGAAATTTTAGAAATTAAAACTTTTGTGAAACATTCCGTTAGTCATCTATAAAATGATTGGAATAAACTTGCCAAAGTCAGATAAAAACCTTCACTTTGGTTTTTTTCACTTGAATTCTTTAATTGATGATCTTCAGGAATCAAGTTGCAGTGCTTACCTTGCAGCAGCTAGCTGCATTATTGATAAAGTTACAAGAGAAAAAACTGGTTGGGGTTAACATTTCTGGGTATAATGAACAAAAGTGGGTGATAGAACCTCTGCATACTCAGTGTGTGTAGTGTGTATGCCTTTATTCGTCAGCTTGATGGGGAAAGATTAATAGGTGTGGAGAGACTAAAATCTAAGAAAGTTTTGTGGCTGCTACAACAAAAATGTGTAAAGCTGATTAAAGTAAAGATAATTTCTCAGTACTCTTAATCACTCATCCTTTTTCTCTTAATCTTCTCAGATTGCACTGATGTGTATCCTGAAAATGGAACAATTGGCAACTTTACATATGACATAGAGAAGTTCATAAATGACACTAGTTTGCCCATTGTTTTCAACAGGTATTTTTATATGTAGGCTTGATAGATCTATGCTCAGTTTTTTTTAATTAAAAAATGCAATTGATGTGGTTTACTATGATTGTGGGCCAAAAATGGATGCCTACTTTGTCATAAGTTTTTGCAATTTGATCAGAATTTTGTGAACAATACATCAGTCTAAAAGCGTTTGATTTTAGCTGTGATCCAAACAGAGTTACCAGCAATGGACTAGACTGCACAGGTCTTCAGTAAAGTATTTTCTAGTTAATTTCTACAGACACGTTTGCGTGCAGGCATGTATTGTAGCCTTGCTTTCAAAGTGATGGTTCTTGACATATACTTCTTAAGCTTTGGGAAAAGAAAATCTGGAGGGGGAAAATCTGATATGTATGGGGAGTGCAGAGCCTTAGGCAAATCCAGCTTTGCTATAGTGCTGTAAGACAGGTGTGTATTGTCTAGCAGCATAACTATCAGGATCATCATTTTTAGGGCATCTCAAAAAGGACACGCTCAGCTTTTTTTTAAATATATTGTAAGATAAGATTGAACAAAAATGGTGCATTTTAGAGTGTGTTGAATCTATTAATTTTAATTGCCCAATTTCCAGACTTCACGTCGGATAGATTGTGGGCAGGCAGGCTAGCAAGGACTGAGCAGGGACCCCCATGTTTCACCTGTTTTATAATTTATGACCCTGTTGAATAAGTCAGTGGAGGAAAACAGTGATCTGCTTTAGTATAGAGACTGAGTTACTTTGTTTGGATAAAATGAGTCTTCATGTTTATACACTATGGAAACTTTTCCACCATTTATACAGTGCAAATCTTTTCAATGCTGAAAAAATATATTCTATTAGATTTTAGTTCTTGAATTTTTCATTTAAGGTTTTTTTTCTACCTACTAATATTTTATCCTAGAGTCACCAAAAATTATTTTTTAATATCCTTTTATTTTTAGCTCAAAATTGTTTTATCTTCTACCATCAATTTTTTTTTTCTTTTTTTTTAAAAGTATGACTAATATAAAGGCAAGGCTAACACTGGCTGTGAAAAAGAAAAAAGATTTTTAGAAATTCCAAACCCACTGCCTGTTGTCCCAAGTGGACCTTGAAACTTTTCAACATGCTTCTGGATGAAAAGGTGTCCAATTTGTAAAAGTTACTAAGATATAGTACAAAGTATGTTTCTCATTAACTCACTCCTCAGAACACTAGAGATAGTCCTGAAAATGTATGTCAAGACCTTTCATCTCAATCTGCTGGAAACCCGATATGGACCAACATGTTACAATGATACTGTAAAGGTACAAAAATTATTATCAGTTTAAAAAATTAGATTTTAGATTAGAGGCGTAAAACAGAGGTGCTTATGGTGCTGGAAAATCCGGGAAACTCCCAGATTTGTTGTTGTATCCCAGTAACCCGAATTTACCTGCAAAATCCCGGATTTTTTCCTCTTGTTTGGGCACTTATACTGACCCAACATGAACAACTATAATCAGTTATTTTCGTTTTTGTTTCGGGATTAGCGTGACCCAACAATCCTATGAAAAAACAAATAGTGGAAATATAATTCTACAATGAGAACGATATTTTTCCATCATCGAGTATCACCTGTGCGAAAGTATAAAACTGGGCGATATACTATATCGATATCATGGATTTTTGTCTATTATTTATATTTTCTACTTCAATATCGAGATTTGTATTAAAGTTGAAACCATCCAAGATATTGGTCCCATCGAGTTGTTTTATTTGTTTACTTAATCTGACATTCGGCCGAAAAATATCGTTCTCTCCATCTTCACACCCCAACCTTGCTGTTCTTTCCAACAAAGGATCATTCTGATTCCTTCATCCGATAATATTTAATATTACTAGACAGTTGTGCTTTTTTTTAATCAAGATACATTATCTAAATCTTGTCTCATTAAGATCAATTGGGAAATCCTCAATAGAGCTAGGTGTAGAGTGTAGATCTAGATAGATAAGCGAAACCAGTCATGATATGAGCCATTTATGATAGATCTAGATCAAGGCCTAAGTTATTTTCATTTTTAATTATTTTTTTGCTGAGGCTCTGTTTTCGTATAATTTTCAAATCATGGGAAGTAGCTTTAAAATTTAGAAGCACTTCATAGTTCCTCTGATTTTGCAAGTTGAAAGATTTAGGAGTGGCTGTATATATTTTCTTTTTGTCTCTTTGTATCATGGTAATTACATTTTGGTGAGTTTCAGGGTTTTTTTCCCCCCTAAGTCTTTGAAATAACCAGGCTATATTGTATATGTAATTGCAATCGTAGCATGAGCTTTAAATATGCACAATCTTCCTTTCTGTGAAAAAATCTTTTGCTTCTCCTATTTTCAGATTATATATGAAAATGAGCAGAGAAGTGGGCAAATTTTAGTAGACTTAACATCGCTGCCTTCAGAGGTTCCTTGTGAGGCCCAAACTTTGAGTGATGCGGCATTAGGTAAACCTTAATTTATTTTAACTAACAGCTGTCCATTTTGCTTATGTATTGCTGGTACAGAGTTTGGATCAAAGTTCAAAGTAGATGTGATTTAGGTAGTCTATTTTATTTTGTGTTACTACACTTCTAATGGAAGATTTGGTGGCATTGTTCATGGATATGATGTTAATACGAACAATTTTCCCGAAATTATTGAGATTTAAAAAGATGTTTACTACCACATTTCATCATTGCTGGTTGCCTACCACTATACTGTATAACTGGGTCAATTATACACACTATCTGTGAATTCTCATTTCTGAAATGTTAGATCCCAATACTCTTATACTCCTTATAAACATCCACTTAAACTTTCCCTTATTGATTTACTAGTTGAAATTCTTTGGTAAATTCATTTTTTGTATTATGGGCAAAGAATTGCAAAACTCCTTTTGGTCTGCTCAATACTTTACAATCCTATTGGCAAAGCAAATGAATATTGTATTCATTTTTTTTTTTGTACTGTGTAGGATCATACTTGAAAAATTTTCCTTTTATCAATATAACTTGACTTTCAATTTTTTTCAGATGAGACAAAAGAGGTAAGGGTTCGCTTCATATCTTTGGATGCTGTAGTGATGGTGATCTGCTGCCTTTCCACCATTTTGTGTGCAAGGTCTTTAAAGCGGAGCAATAATCTGAGACAAGTATGTATCTTGCTTTATCTACCTCTCAAATCAGTAAAACGTTTATTAAGAAATATATGCATTAAACAAATTGTTTGTTTAAATTTAACATTGAAAGCATAATCCTTTTCTTGTAAACCACCAATGCTAATAATCAGTAATTTATCTGTTCTTGTGAAAATGAAATATATGTCGGAAACTTAAAGCATTAAATGGGCAAATGGCACATTGAGATTATTCCTCGTTTTTTTAACTGTGAAGGTGAAAAGGTTTTAAAAATTCTTGAGGCTTGAAATATTTAGGCTTAGATACAATAGGATGCGCTATATAGCCATGGCACATTTTTTTTGTAAATGTAATTTCTTTTTATGGCATATTTTTATTTTTTTCTAACTATTGAGCTGTTAACTGAATTTGAAATTAGCTCAAGGCTTTAATAGTTTGCAGCCACATTGAAATTTTAAAACAAAAATAGATTTAGTGGGTATGCAGAATGGCTTACTAGTTTCAGCAAACATCATTTATACAATCTGACTTGATACTTCAACAATTATATTTTTCAGGACACAGCCCGCTTCTTTAAAATGCAGCGCAACAAGCCTCTTAAATTTAGCGATCACTTGGAGTACATCAATATGTGGTATGTCATTATCATCTGCAATGATGCACTGACAATTGTTGGCTCGGCTTTTAAAATCCAGCTGGAAAGCAGGGTATGTAAAACAATAGCAAGGGTCACATCTGTTGTGTATTTGGTTTTTGTCTAAATTTAAGTAAGAAATTGAATTTATAATCTTGTGACATTTTTGAGTTCCTTAAATTTTGTGATATTTTATTAGTGAAAAATTATTATTCACGACAATTATGCATTAAAGAAACTACAGATTGAAGCTACTTTTACGACATTGGAAACCTTTCTACATTATCTCCTCCAAAACCACTCAACAAGTGAAAAAAAATTATGGATTTAGACTATGAGTTACTCTTAAAAATCCGTTCTTTATCTAGAAATATGTTTGTACTAATTTTCCAAATAGATTCAGTGTCCACTCATGTAATTATCTGTCAAATTTTCTTTTATCTAACACTTTTCATAGCTATATGTTCAATGTCATCATTGGCAACTCAAATATTGATTTTAAAAATGAATAACACTTTGATATTTTAAGCAATGACTTTTGTTCCCCTAACTAGAGTAAAAATAAAAATTAATAAAAAAAGATAATATTTGACCTTCGCTTACAAGAGGAGTCTTCAAAGCCTATGTCAGAAAACATCTAGAATTCAAACAAACCCATTTTCTGCTGAGCTGGAGTAAAGTTAGATATATGCTTATAATCAAAAGAAAGAGTGAAAAGATATCATGTAAGCATAAATTTCTAATGCAGATTTCCTCTTTAGAAATCAAGATAGAACCTAGATCTAATCAAGTTATCTTAGTTGTACATGAGATCTACAGATCTGGCATAGGTAATGTAAACTCTAGGATGCCAATTCTATAATTAGGAAGATAGAGATTAAGTCTGTATTAGGTAAAATTAGCCAGTTTACAAGAGATATAATTAAATCTAATATACACCTAGCTCTAGAGTGAGGATATCATTTAGATCCAGTTATGGATCATGAGCTTCTGATCTGTGAAGGATTCTT
This sequence comes from Elysia crispata, assembly GCA_033675545.1. Classification (NCBI taxonomy): domain Eukaryota; kingdom Metazoa; phylum Mollusca; class Gastropoda; family Plakobranchidae; genus Elysia; species Elysia crispata. The sequence continues at coordinate 608,862 of JAWDGP010001927.1, forward strand.
CATTTCATTTCTTTAAAAGAGAATTATTGTTGCTATCACTATCAAAGCTGTGTGCTAGGGAAATGGATGAATCTTGTTAAAGATTACCTGACGTTCACAAGGGAATAAAGAAAATAATTTTGAAAAAAAAAATATTAACAATAAACAAACAAAAATGCCTCAAATTTGTAAGAGGATATAATATCTGTGTTAAAATAGCATTCATACACTGATTTCTCAATAATATAAGCTCAATTATGAAACTTATAAACAGAGATGTATCAGACATCAGAGTGAAATGTTGGATAAGGCCTGTTCACAATACAATAATTTCAGGCGTTTTTAGTTTATCAAACATAAAGCCAGGGCGAACTGAAAATATGAGGCCCTTCACTTCTCTTTTAACAGTGTTTTGCTCCCACTTCTGAAGGTCTCCACAGAAGAAGCTCTACTCCCACAGCCCCTCATCAAAGTTAAACATCTCAACATTACACTGGATATCTCAAAATGATTATTTAAGTGTCAAAGAAAACCCTTGAAATTGGGGTTCAATGAGCAGTCTAAGGGAGAAAAGTCTTTAATGTTGTGAACTTTCCTTTTCATCTCTAAAAATGTCTTCCAAACCATTTTGTCATCCCTTCAGGTTTTCACCATATCTACAGCCAACTATGAGCTGTGTAGCATGTTGCTGGGTATAGGTGTGTTACTGACCTATATTGGAATTCTCCGTTACCTTGGTTTCTTCAAGTCATATAATGTAAGTAAGAAACCAAACATGCTGAAGCATATCTGATTTAGATAATTTTGAAGGCTGGGTGCATGCATGCTCAATGCAAAGAAAATGACTATATACATTTTCTGTTAAACTTCTATTCATATATTTACTTTTGGCAACCTAGTACACTACTACAGGTTGAAAAGGAGTACTGATATTTTTTTTTATACTTTACTTAGTTTGGGGATGTTTACATAATCTCAAAACTCAAATAAATTCAATTTGTAAGATTAAATGTTATATCTTTATCCATATAATAATTTTAAGACCTGTTAGCTGTGTGTTAGCAGTCAGCAAGGCGTGGCAATATTTGGAACTTCTTTTTGTCCAACAGAATGAAACAAACGGCATTCCCAAGCAATTGTGTAGAGACAAGTAAAATATAGTGCATAAAAAATCAAACAATCAGGTGTCCTGCTCTTTATTGTGGGGAATCATGACTTTCCACACATCTCTATCCCTCATCGTTTTCAGTGTATCTATCACTCGCCTTACGTTAAGCCACTTTGTTAGTCCATCCAACATCTTTTCTCACTGTTTTCGCCTTCTGCGTTTTTCTTGAATCATTCCAATTATCATAAGATTTTCTAGTTTCATCCTCATCACATGACCAAAAAAGGGCTGCTGGGCATTTACATATTCTTTTTATGAGTGATCCTCTTGTGTCAACTTCTTGTAACACTATTTTGTTTAATTTCTTTGCAGTCCATGAGATTCATAGCATTCTCTGTAGCAACTACATTTTTTGTTGCCACCAGTTTCAAAAATTTTGAAATCGTTCACGCCTTGGCATCCACACATCAGAATGGGTTCAATATAGCACTGCAGGGCTCTTCTTCCCGTGTGAATGGAGATGTTTATTTTTTAGTACTGATTTCATTCTATGGAAACTCTTTTTTGCTTGTGCTATTCTTAATGCAATTTCAGTAATGCTGTGTGTTAAAGTTCTTGATATTAAAGTACACAAATATTTGAATTGATACCTTTGCTTGAATTTATTGCCGTACATAAAGATGTTGATCTGTCGACACTCATTGTTTCTACTGAAGACCATTACTTCTGTCTTTTTGCTATTTAATTCCAACCTTTTCCTTCTTCTTTCTTCTTTAACAATGTCTAATCATTGATGCAGATTTTCTTCAATTTTGTAATACATAACCTTAATAAACATCAAATTAATATAATAAGCACCTTCTTACAAATCTTCACAAATAGTTTCAAAACAATCATTGTGGCCTAACATATTTTAAAATGCAGTGTCCTAATTAAATAGCAACCCTAGAATAAAAGCAGCTGGATAACCTTACATTATCCATATAAACCCTCATAACATGTTTTTCAACTCATTTTCAGAGAAGATGCCTCAGTCATCAATCAGTTTATATATATATATATATATATATATATATATACACACACACACATACACACACACATTTTACAGGCATAACTCAGATAAATGAATCTGTTTGATAGTTAATAGTACAATTTGCCATATGTTCTTTTTGCACTATGAATTTGATGTAACTGGTTTTTAATCAGATGATTTTTTAAACATTACAGGTGCTGATATTAACTGTGAAAACATCATTTCCACATGTCCTGCGCTTCTTGGTTTGTGCTATTTGTTTGTACACAGGATTCCTATTTTGTGGTTGGACTATTTTCTCCCCATACAACCTTAAGGTCAGTTGATTGTAGACCTACCTTTAATTTTTTAAATCCTTTAGTGGGATTTATAGCCATGTATTTTTGCACGATTATTTTATCAGTGACAGCAATATGCAGGTTAAACTTGTAAAGATGATTTTGTTCTGGTACAATCCACGAATAAAACATTTAATTTTTTTTTTCTGGCGTGTGTAAATGGTATTGAATAAATCATACCAAGCAATAATTAAAAGTTACTTTTTTTTCCTTCCTACAGTTCAGAAGCCTGAGTTCAGCTTCAGAGTGCTTGTTTTCTTTGGTCAATGGAGACGATATGTTCGTTTCCTTCTCAGCTTTGACCAATAGCAGTGATGCCATTTGGTATATGAACAGGGCCTACCTCTACATCTTCATATCCCTTTTCATCTATGTCGTAATCAGCGTCTTCATTGCTGTGATCATGGACAACTATGAGAACTTAAAAGTAGGTTTTTAAATTGCTAATGCTGTACATGATTAACTTGAACTCTGTTCCATTACTCTTTTCTGTTAAGAGCATAATTTAAATAGAAAGAAACATGGCTCCAAATTATTCTGAGTTGATTATTTAGGCAACACTCTATATGATTTTAACTCATTTGTCATTTAAATGCGATAAGCTGAAGCTTGATAACTATGATAGCAACAGAAAAATATTTTATTTTTAATTTATTTTAATCTATTTTTGGGTGCAAGTTATATTATACCTGAAATACTAATACTGATAAAGTCATGTCAAGAATGAAGTGTGTTCACCCTGTTAAAGAGTATGGAGAATTTTGCATGTTATTTCTACCAAGTTCATATTGATTTAGATGGAAGAAAAGCTTTTTAAAAGCTTCAATATTACTATATAGTATTGTTTTCTATCTTCTGTTTTTTGTCTTAGAATTACTATGAAGGCAATCGACCAGACACAGTCATTGGGGCTTTTATGAAAGAGGATGGAGAGATGCCACTAAATGAGGTCTTCAGTCATGTGAGGCGTTCTTCCAGAACTTGTCAGTCATGGTTCTTCTGCATTTTTCCATGCCTGTCCTGTTTTAGCAGGTTAGTTAAAGGAAGTAGAATTTTTTTTCTCTCTCTCTCTGTCTGTCTGTCTGTCTCTGTCTCTCTTTCTGTCTCTTTCTCTCTCTCTCTCTCTCTCTCTCTCTCTCTCTCTCTCTCTCTCTCTCTCTGTCTTTGTCTCTCTCTCTCTCTCTCTCTGTGTCTTTGTCTCTCTCTCTCTCTCTCTCTGTCTTTGTCTCTCTCTCTCTCTCTCTCTGTGTCTTTGTCTCTCTCTCTCTCTCTCTCTCTCTCTCTCTCTCTCTGCCAGTCTCTGTCTCTGTCTTGCTCTCTCTCTGCCTGTCTCTCTCTATTTGTCTCTGTCTGTCTGTCTCTGCTCTCTCTTTCTGTGTCTCTCACGCTCTTGCCCCTTTCTTTCGTCCCCCCTCCCTGTGTCTCTCTCCTTCCCCCCTCTGTCTCTCTCTCTCTGTCTGTCAGTATGTCTCTCTCTCTCTCTCTCTCTCTCTCTCTCTCTCTCTCTCTCTCTCTCTCTCTCTCTCTCTCTCTCTCTCTCTCTCTCCCTCTCTCTCTCCCTCCCTCTCTCTTCCTCCCATTCCTTTCCTCTCACTCTAGGAGCTTAAACACCCAGCATGAACGCACCCTTGCTTCTAATTCTCAAATAGTGTGCTGCATTTCACTTTTCAAAAGCCTTTTTGGTATTTTTATGAATGTTACTATGTATCATTTTTTTTTCAGCCATAAAAATCCTATGAAATGATGAAATTTTGGCTTGGTAACTATGGAAATTTTTTTCAAGATTATGTGTGATGATTCTATTAACCATGTGTTGTGAAAAGATTATTGGTCCCATTTAAATTCTGATGTCATTTTTATTGTTAAATATTAAAGCAGGTTGAAATTTAAATGGGTGCTGTCAAATTTCAGACCTTCCTTCAAGGTTGTTGAAGCAACAAATGTAGCAACAAGTATTACATTTTTTTAGTGAAAGTGATTAAAGAAAAACTATTACAAGAGCAATCTCTTACAATAACTTCTCCCAAGCAATAGAAGGGCATCCACAATATGTTTTCTTTTTCTTGTGACTTTTATTTTTCAAAGTTTACGTATCAATTCCCTGAACAGGATTTTACAGTCACTATTTCTTATTACTTTTATTTCTGCACCTGACACCACATCGCCCAATTCCTACAATGGAAATGTTTATAATGCACTTCCTTTGTGTGATTCAAGAAAAGGAAATTTGAGTGAAAACTTTTTGCTTTGCCATTTTTTAAAGAAAAGAATCTCTCTACAAAAATCATAACAATCATGAATCTAAGTAAAGATGTGAGTCCTTCCCAATAAAAAAATGAAACAAATTAAAATCTAACTTTTAATTGTTTGAAAGTATAATATCACAGGCAATGGTCCTTATTGCAAATCCAAAATATTATTATTGCATTATAGAAATAGAAATGAGAATGATTTTTTAAATGTTTGCATGACAAAACTTAAATTCATTATTAAAATTGAAAACATGCATTCTGATGCTTTTCAGGGAAAGAATAAATATTGTTTTTGAGAATAATTTTATACATTTCTTTGCAAATTTAAGTGATGGAGATAATGTTGAACTCAAATTAAACAATGATAAACTTGCCGAAGATTGTGCCATGGGAAGTTTTGCATGTACTGTGCTAACATATGTTGTCAACAATGCTTAGAAGTAAATTTTTCTAGCTCTCAGTATCTATTCTTTAATGGCCCAACTTTGAAAAAAAAACTCTTCTTCCATCTTTGCAAATTTTATCTGTACAAAATCTTTGAGACCTCCTTTCGCAATGAGGAATTTATGATGTTAGAATTTTCGAAATATTGAAAAGCATGGCACACCAAAAAGAAAAAAAAAAAGGAAATCCTTTACCCAAAGCCAAATTTCTAATCCAACTGCAAAATGTGCCTCAGGCATTTTTTTTGCAGATGTTTTTTTTCTTTTTGCATTGCCTTTTTTATTGCAACATATTCTTTCAGATGTTCATTCATACTGATACCTATGTTGCAATAGTGGCCATACCACAATCGAATTTTTTTCTAAATTTATTGCCTGGCAAACTTTTTTTTTCTACTTATTTTGTTTGCAGCTTCAATTTAGCCAAGGAGCACAGAGTTTGCTGCATTTAATGTAGCCTGGCGGATAAACCTTCCTTCTCTCAAAATTTTTGCTTTTTCTATCTTTTGCAGACAATATTCTGCTGTTGATGGAGATACTCAAACTTATTCAGTCAGTATTGTTACAATGTTTCTATTGCATTGTAATTTATTTAGTTCCTCATTTGACGTCTGTATTAATTCAAGCTTCAAATAAATTTCTGTTTTATTATTTTTATTGTCTTTCAATCTATGCCTTTAAATTTATTTGTCCTGCAGATCTTGGGTACTGAATGCTGCCTTTTATTGTCTTTTTTTTTAATACAGTTTTTATCATACTTAGCATCAATACACTTAAAATGTGGCATGCTAACTTCATTAACGGATATAGAAATGAATTAAAGAACAAAAACTGGATTTTTGAAAGAAGAAAGATAATCTTACTTATAATAATCTTAACATTAAACAGATCCTTGGAATGCGTGCTATTTCAAAGTTCTCCAGCTGAAACATGTCTCTCATCCCAAAGTTTGTTCTTGCAATAATTTTATAACATCAAAACGTTTACAATGATAATAAATTATTTGAATTTTTCTGAAGTTGGCTCCATGTCATGTTTCAGTTTCTTTTTATGAACTTACTGCACATCCTCGCATAATGTTAGATTTTTTTTGCTTAAGTTGTTGGCATGTAATATAAATAATGCAGATATCCCTGACATAACCACTGTTCTATCAATTTCATATTCTTCCCTTTAACAAGCATTGTTCTTTTGACAAAAGCTAACTGCTCTTTCAATATTCCTCTAGAATTTCCAGTGTTAGCACAACTGCTATTAGCAATAGTACTAACACTAGCACTATCTGTGTCATATTTTCTATTTCTGTTTCCTTTAACAAATGCCTCATCCTTCTCTTCCTCTTGATGCTGTGGAATTTCTGCTACTGATGCAGTGGTTCTTCCTCTTGATGCTGGGGCTATTTCTTATTAAATAGCATAATGTGTCTCTACTGCTGCTCTGATTTTACAATTTCTACAAACTATACTCCTTTAGTAGCTCCTTCACTACCATAATTGATGTGCCTAACAATAAACGAAGTGTTTCATGGATAAGGTAGCTAAAGGAAAAACTAAATTCAGGCAGCATCACTTCAGTTCAGATGACCATTCATTTAGTGCTCATTTTTTAAAATGAATAAAACTTGCAACCAAATCAGTATCTTATTAAGTCACCTACAGCATCTCCCACCTGTTTTTTTTTTAACATCCCATCCTCATTCTCACGACCCTCACAATCTTTTCTTTGTAACTTTTTTTTCCTTATATAAGTATGGCTCTTGTGGTGGAATTAGGCCCTTCAGGCTATTCTTCACTGTTGTTGAAATGTGATTAGACTTAAACCAGCTTCCTCGTAAATTTGGAACATATTTTTTAGTATTTTAACCCCCCAAAAATTAAATTTTAAAAATTCAAGACAAAGAATGATTGTGAAGAAATATTTGTGGTACGCTGATAACAATGAATTTTTAAGCAATCTCTCCAAGACAGTGATCTGAGGGCTAATTTACAAATAAGATAAGAGGAAGTCAGTGATTTGAAAACTCTTTAAAAACAAAATAGCAAAGTAAACTCTCCAGGATATACATGAATTTTCCTTAAGTGTTTTGCACACAGTATCAATCTTATAGGAGGGAACAATTAGGCCTACTATATTGAGAACAAATAAACAAGAATTTTAATTTTGATAGTCCATGATGATATGGATGTCTCACCTCTCAAAAGTAACAAAAAATTGATATAAATTTAACCTGTAAATTCAGCAATGTAGTTTAATCAAGATTTTCGAACTAGATCTAGGCTCATATGAAAGACTGAAATCTCTTTTCCCAAAGCTTGTTAGGTCGATTTTATGCATTTTACTTTACATTTTATGTTTTTTCTCTTTGAGTTGTTTTTAAACTGAGTCTTTTTGCATTGAGTAGGAATAGCTAGTGATAAACTATAAGAAAGTAAAAGAAATATACAGAGAAAAAAATGAGTCCATCAGTAAGGACTTTTGTAAGTTAAGCAAGATGACTTTTTGTAGTGGATTCAACAGTAATACAGTCTAGAAACAACTTATCGGCTACATGAATAAGATTTTGCTCGGCAGCGCACATGTAATAATCACTAGTTGTTAGTATTTTAGCTTTGCCTCCATGAAACAAATGATTGTCAATGAGATGTTACAGGTAACCAAATATTTTTTGCAGCACTTGACTAATGTTAGGTCTAGAGTGAGTAAGCTTACTGCAACATAGAAGCAACAAATAGGCTTGTTTTTAAGCTAGCACTTTGTGCTGGAAAATAAAAGATGTTAGCTGAATTTCGGGTGGCAAATATTATGTTACAAAGTTTTTTTTATATAATTTTACCATTTTGGATTTTTACTATGGATTAAAAATGGGCAAAAGGAACAGGGAGTAGATATTGCAATAAATATTTAGAAAGATAGTTATTTTATAATACTAAGTATATTATTATGTATAATCTTGTGCATAACATCTAACCATGTTGCATGTTTACCTCTATTTTATTGTCCTATGCTAGTTAATACCTCTTAAGTAAGAGAACTGAGGAAGGGGTTGCTTTGGGTTGCTTGAAATAATTTCTGTAAAAGAATTTTGATATACATATATATTGGATTCAAGACAAAATCAACATGGCTTTACTTGCTAGTAAAAATGGTCTTATTTGCACTTTGAAAAATAAGTATCAGTTTTGACTCGAGAAAACTAATTTCGCAAGGCATAGTGAAATGATTATAATATATCTGTAAATGAATTTTTGATACTTGGTAATTCAAGTTAGAAACCAATATGAGGCTAATTGCTCATATTTATCCACCTTATATGACTTTTATCAAAAAAAAAAAAAAAAGAGATAATTGAAATTTTAAATAACAGTAACAGTTTTAAAGAAATCGTTAAACTTGTTAAATTGAAATAATATATTAATGTGGTTATTAATTGTTATTTCAAATTTCATTGCTGCTAAACATACATTTACAAATTTGAAGCAGTAGAGCCCTCGATATTTTTCTCACCTGTCAATGAATCACCTCTATCTACATAAACATTCATAAAGAATCTATCATTGATCTTCCTTCATCCACTAACAATAATTCCAAACTTGATCCCAATTTTCCATTCTTTTATGTTTGATTCTGTGGTATAAATGTAGTTTAATTTTAAGTTCATGTAATTCCGTCTTGATGAAACTTGACACATTAAGAGGGATATAGATAAAATGGAAAAATTACAAGGAACAATATCTTCACTAGATAGATTGTCTTTCAAAACAGTGTAAAAGAATCACCAATCTCTATATCATGATAGGCGAGAAAAGTGATAGAGATGTAGACAGTAGACAAATAATAAGAGAAATTTAAAACAAGGAAAAGATGGAAGTAAGAAAGAATTAAAAAAGCAATATTCAGAGACTAGGCAAGAGATAGATGTCAGAAAATTTGAGAGAGCATTACAGAGGTAACATAGAGTGAGAGGGAGGGAGAGATATGCAGAGTTAGGGTTTGAGAGCTTCATTTAGAACAATGATTTCTTTAACCAAAGCATAGTGATTAAAAAAAAAAAAAATTTTTTATAGATCTTGTTTGTGGTGATTTAAGCTAAACTATTATGAAGAAGCCATTGTTATAAATGTAGTAAGTTTTATCAGTGTTTTTCCGCCCCACAAAAGCTTAAAGTTTATAATTCATTTATTAACATTATATTCTTTCTTTTTCCTTGATTCCTCAGGAAGTTGAAATTCGAGGGAATGGGAGACAGGCAGGATCTGACAGTAACGATTTGACTCAGGATGTTTTTTGAAGTCTACTGTACTATTACTTTGCAGTTGGGAAAGCATTTGTTACAATGTGTTTACTCAACAAGTGCCTTGGATAAATCACATAGATACAGGGATTTTTCTTAAACCATTTACGATATTTTTGTAAGATATTTCTTCTTGATTCTGTACCTACCCTGGTTTTTGTTTTTTAAATTTTCACGATACAAATAATAGCAAGTTAAGTCATTTTTCAATAATATTTAATACTGCTTAATTTTTAATTTTTGGAAAAGTGCCCTAGTTTATCAGCCATGCACAAGTAAATAGTCTTCTAGCTTAAATATTGATTTAAAAACAAATGCTGAAATATGAAATGGCTTTCATTACTCTTGCTTTGGATGAAAATTAAAAAAAGAAATGATCCTCTTCTTTTAGAATTAGATGATTGCAAGTATTATATTTAATGATTAAAGAAGCGGAGATCAAAATGAAAAATATTTGATGTATCGAAGAAATAATACTTTCATTTTAATGTGCATTTTAAAATTTATTTTAATTATTATCTCTTTTCCATAAGAGATTTGTTTTAACCCTAACATATATCGTTCCAAAAATTTTACTTGGAAAATCATTTTTAGTCTGAAAATATGGGAAACATATAAATTTGAAAAAAAAAATCTATGCTATAATAATCTTACTCAGGGCATTACTTGTTTTGTGCTTTTTAAATATATCGAATATTTTAGAAAAGAAAATAAAGCACAAAGTGTTTCTAGGAAACGTTTTACTGTTCATCATTTTTCATTTATTCTTATTCTTACAGAAATCCCTTTTTGGTATGTTTACAAACCTAGGAAGTGATATTTCATTAGTTCAAAGCTGTATAAATATTTTTCTGTACTTTATTTTCAAACTCGTTAATGTTTAATCTTACAAGGGAATTAATTGGGCTGCAGTTTGCAATTTATCTGCATTTTGTCATTGCTTTTCATCTACTTCAAATTACGTTAATGCAAATTGCTGATTTTAGTGTCTCATGTGCTTTAGCAATACCCTTTCATATGGAGACTAGAAAAGGTGTACCAAATTAAAAGCGTGTGTATGTATGTGTGTTAATTCGAGAGACCTCATGTTAAAAACCCTAAAAACATATTAAAGGGTATAAATAATGCATCTCAAATGAATTATGCACACTATGTTTCTTATTAATTAAGAATATTCACTTTGTAAATGTATTTGTATATTTTTAAATATCTCTTTTTCAAATCAAAAACTTTTGTGCATAAAATGCCCTAAATGATTTTGATCTCATGAGATGCTAAACTGTCGGCAATCTCGTAACTTTCTGTTTGTAAAATTATTTATTAAAATTAAACATGCAGATAAACACTCTATAATTTTAAAAAAGAATTTCTTTTTGCTTCACTTGAAAAAAAATATGTTTTTACTTTATTTACTTGACTGGTAAAGTGCAAGAGGGTAAAAATTTCAAGGAGATAAAAGCAGCATCACACTTTTTTTTAACTTTAAAGTCACTGACAGTACAAAAATGAAAAAGTAGCTCTCAAATATTTCTTTTACTCCCATAAGCGGTATGCGCACATGAAAGAAATTTATTTTAAAGTAATTTTTGAAATATGAGCAGGAAAAAGTTGTATGTGAGTTGTAATCTGTAGATCCTAAACCTTGATAGTTGCGTGCAAGTGGGTTTTTGGATATGGATATATCTTGCAAATAACCTTGTTTGACAAAGATATTGCATAAGTATTGAACTTCATTAATTTGCGATGTTTTACAATAATTGTTAATTTGAAATTGAACCCAAAATTGAGTTATTGGTAATTATAATTTGCATTCGAAAATAAAATCCATCTTCAATACTAATGCTCTTGCTCCTAGAAGTATAATGCTGTACATCAATTTGAGGCCTTTGAGAGAAAATTCACGAAAATTTCTTTCGTCTGACTTTTGTATGTTTGTGAGGTACATGTGGCTTCTATCAAAGCTTAATTCTGTGTAATCCACTTGTTTATATGTCTAAAACATAGTTTATGAGGAACTAGGTACTTAAGATTTCCAAAAAATGCTATTTGTAAATGAAACTATTATTATTGAATGCTACCACTAGCCTGCGCTCTTTCTCCTAAAAAATTTTGTAAGAGAAACAAAAATACAGTATCTGTTTCTGTCTCGATTGAGAAAAATTTGCCTATTGATAAATTTATTTTGCCACAGTGCCAATCACTTATGTTGTTTTCTTTGATATGATTGTACATTATGAACCATGAGCATGTCATGTGAAATACTGGCTCAGTCCATTCTGTGGAATCCACTTAAAATCAACACCTTGGGACCAAAAAAAGTGTTGACTTTAAGCAAGGTTGACTTTATCCATTTTTATGAAACAAGTCCAGGAATTCATGTTATAAAAACAGGTGGTCTCCCTTTCCTTACTTATTATACTGTAGTAAATTTGTACAAGTTATTTGGGCAAAAAGAAAACCACACTTAGTCTGAAAAGAGGTTTATTGAACACCTTGTTCTACAACATTCACAAACCTACAATTCTTGCTACAGTTTTTTTTTTCAGCTTTTACCTATTTTAGTATGGGCTTGGGACCATAATTATTTTCATTCTGTTTTCACTATAAAAAAAAAACATATGGCCTGATTAAAAGAATACTATTGGTTAAGGAGAGGGGCTGTGGGGATAAAGCAATGCACCGTTTGCTACCAATGAATTAAGCCCATGTTAAGTTAGGTCTTGAACTAGACACATTCACAGCTTCTAACCAGCCTACGCCCTATGTACCGTACTTTGTTTCTGTCACCAAACGTGCAACATCACAATAAGCAGTACTTTGTTTCTGTCACCAACCATGCAACATCACTATAAGCTAGGACTTGGTAAGCATGCTGTTAATACACTGTGACTGACTGTATCGGGTTTACAAACAAAGAGCTACATCCCGATGCGCCCCGCTTTTATAGGTTCTACCATGAAGTGTTGACTTTTAGTTTAAGCGAAAATGACCCCATGCCATTGACTTTATCAGAAAATCAGTTACCTTAACAAAGGAAGAAAAAAAATGGGAAGGTTGTGTTGTGTTGATTTCAAGTGTATTCCACTCTATTCTACTCTAGTCTCAGCATGACTGAAAGATAATTTTGTACATAGATGTACAGGAATTGATGAGTCTGTCAGGACATGGACAAAATATCATAAAAAGGAAACACATTGAAAAGAGAAAGTTTTATAAATTAATTTCTTCCTCCTGATTTTAAAACCTCCTTTTCTCCCATAAGCAGTTGTCATATGCAATGTGCAAGTTAAAGAAAAAAAGACACTATGAATATCACTACTTTTTATGATATTTTTTAACTTCTTTATTCATTATGTTTTGCTCAATTTTCCATTGATTTTCTTATTGTATGTTGTAATTTAGCGGTAAAACAGTTGCCAGATCCAAGTTATATGATTGTAAGTCTTTTCTTTTTTTTGGGGGGGGGGGGGGGTAGGGGGGGATTCAAGCAACTTAAAGGGTTGAAATGAAAGAGAATTTATCAACTTTATGATAAACCAATTGCACTTTTTTAAAATTCTAGCAAACGCAATTCACACTCAATCAAGTAAAGCAAAAATTGATATTATGATCAATGACTTCTTAGGATGATTCCGAAATCTTTTAAAATATATTAAAGCATGGCAGACATGATGTAAAAGTAAAAGAAATAGAAAAAAAAAAAAAAAAAAAAAAAACTTACCTCATGTTGGGCTTTAAACTCTCGTCTTTCAATGTAATGTATTGTAACTTAATATTAAGAAAGCAAAACCGATTATAAAATAAGGTTTACCCTGGATGCCTGTGTATGATAATAGACTTGAAGAAAAGTAATAAAATTGGTCTCAGTTGGCTTTTGCCATGCATAATGATATTTTGATCCACAAATAAATTTTCTTTATTTAGTCTGGATATTCAAAAGCTGGGAATAAGATAAATATTCATTTTGATAAATGTATATACCTTATTGTATAAACTTGAAAAATATTTATTTCATTTAACGCTATGCATTTTTTTGGAAAATGTAAAGATAAGTGTACAACAATCACATTTTGTGCAATTTAAACCATGGTATTTTGTGTGGTATTTTTAATGATGTGATCATTTATCTTCACTGCTCCTAAAATCTTGTAAGTAGTACTGGTAGTAACTGTACATCATTAAAAAAATCTTGAAAGAAAAAGCGCATATAAAGCTTTGTGTACGGTAAGGGATGTATGGGGAACAAACAGTATGCCATGTGACATCCTAGTTTGCATGCCTTCCAATGTCTATTGAATGTAGTGGTTTGATTGGCAGGGATAATCAATTTATTTTATGATTTGTGGTGTCTGCTTAGCATTTGCTTCATGTTTTTTCACCACGCAACGTTAAGTGACTCTTTTGGCTTCTTCTCTGCCTCAAGGATAAAGCTTTATCAATAGCTGCATGCTTCTTGCTGACTCTATGTTGACCTTCTGATTGGTAACTTATACAAGCCATGCTAGGTTTCTGTTTTTGTTGTCAGGGACTGCAAAGAAAATTATCGGATCTGATAATGATATGGTTTTCTGCAAGTTTGTGGCAGTTAGCACTGATTGCATCGATTGGTGGCCTGAGTTAAATGACCATCGAGTATCAATGAAATTCCACCCCCACTCTCACCCCACTGTTAGGCTATTGAGTAACATTCTCAATCTGACACCTTCAACTTTGCTTGCTTTTTTTAAATCTTTTATGGCTGGTGATTCCACAAGATTAACATGGACTTGGGTGAGTTGGAAAAAGCTTTAAACGTTTCTGAAACCACAGGTGATAAACCAAGCAATGAATTTCTTCACCCAATAATGCCACTTTAATGACATCAATCGATGATGAAAAGATGTCATCAATTATGGACAGACACATGACTTGTGAGCAGACAAATGACGTTTTAAATTCCACACATAAAGCAATTACTTACCATTAGGTATTGGATCTGAAATTTTAAAAAATTCCAATTTCTAGCAAAAAATTTAACAACTGCATGCACTGTTGAAACAAAACTTTCTCTGACATCCAGATTAGTAAACCAGAGAGGGAGGAGGCAATGGCAGTTAATGTCAGGAGAACGGTTCTGACAGATGTACCGATTTTGAGATGGCCTCATTAGAATCTACATATTGTGGAATGAGACCTCAAAATTCATGGTAGTTTTTTTTTTAATCTTTTTCATGATTTTAATTTTTAATAAGGACAGTTACATAGGATAACATGAATGATAAACAGATAGTGGATGATTGTCTGGGGTACAGGAAAAACAAAGCCAATGGATGGTTTAGACCAGATAAGAGAATGGTTCTTTCTCTTATCAATTCTTCTATTGCTCATTTAGGGGCTACTGGGCTCATATTTTGCATGCTAATAATACCATATGTTTTATCTGTGAAATTGTTACTAAAAGCTAAGGCTTTTGTAGTTAATACCATGTCTCAATTGTAGAATGTTATTGCTACCTGAGGCATTCAAACAATATGTGTACCTTATAATTCACATTGTGAATAGTCTCACAGGAAATAAAGCAGTGTCCCACATTTTTTAGTTGGGACAGAAATCTAACGACTCTACTGTTTTTAACTGCATAAAATTCAAATCTCATTTTGTTATAATGAATAAAGATAAAAATGGTAAGTCCAATGTAAGCTTAAATGGGGAAGAATCCTCAAGAAAAAGTATTTTTTCTTTGTATTTTTATCCCTAATTAGTAAAGTTCTCACATAATCTGAAAAGTTGAAAGAGGATGGAAATGTAAAATTTTTCTGTATACTGAATGAAAAATCTCAATGATACTTGTTAAAATAAGCCTTATATACTAACAAAAAAATGAAACCCATTATTTGTTCAGTAGCCACTATCAGTTTTTGCTTTATTTAGGAATACAGAACTAACCTAAGACACACTGATTCACACTTTCAATCATTTCTATCTCAAGAATCTTAGTGCGGCTTGTTAACTGAAGATGGCTCTTTGAATCATCTTGCATGCCTTTGCAAGACGAAGGTTGTGCAGGCAGTTAAATCACTGTTTATATTTTGATATTACAGTTGAGTCTCAGTAAAATTAATTGGAAGATCAGGCCATTGTAACAGCTAATGTCAACATTGGTTTATCAATCGTTGACAAAATGTAATTAAACTTGTCTGATTTCAAGTCCAGACAATGGCAAAATATGATGTCCCTTTGCCTAAATGATTCTGGTTCACAATCAAGGAAGGTTAACTAGTTTGATAAAATGTCAGATGAATGCTGAAATCAGAGACTTACCTTATAAAATTCATTGGGAAACAAGGGGGATGTTTAACTTCTCGGGCAGAAAATTCTAGTATATCCAGTAAATGGAGAACTCAGACAAATGGGATGTGAAATTTCTTTTCCAACTGTCCTGTTTGCCCAGATTCCACTGCATCTGTAATGCATTGTGACTCCAATACCACAAAATGTTAGACATGTTCTGTATAAGGTCTGATAGACTCCTGTTGCCAGATCTTGGTGAGTTTCTTGTTTATCATCGAAGATGCAAGTCCTCTGCAAACGTAATGTTTTGCGATGCATTTAAATTTTGTATTATTTCAGATAACCTTATGCACACGTTTTAAAACATTTTTTTTTCTGCATGACGCACTTTGAATTCATTGGCCTTGTTTCTCAGATTTCATTGAATTTGAACGATTTTTAACAGTCAGTTGCACTTTTAAAGACCCAAACAAATTTTTTATAAGTGGAAAAATATTGATTTTTTAGATATTTTGATAGTTCTTTATATTAATTCTTCCATACCTGGTGTCGGAAAAACAATTTTTATATTTGTTATATAAGCTGCACACCCTTTGTAATTTTAGACAATTGATTTGTGTCGAGAATTGGCAGAATAAAATTGAAGTATGAAGATAATTGTTCGTATCCATTATAATATGTGCAGTTAAACTTTGTGTAGGTCCTTTCAGGGTTTCTTGAAATCAGAATCCATCAAATACATTTTACACGACTGGCTTCCTTCTAGTCCCTTTTAATGAGATGAAACACTAGCTCGCAGATCAATGTAAAAATTTACATATTTATAGTTCTAACATAATGCGCCCATGCCAAAAAAAAATTTTTTTTTAAATTTTAATTTTGAAGTGTTTCTCCTTATGTTTGGCATTGCACACTAAATCTGCATATTCCATCCTATCTTTATTGAGCTCAAGTTGCAGTGGAAGATAGCTTTATCTGATAAAAGAAAAAATACTGTTTGACAATCTTAAGTGTTTGTCCGGTATTGCCTCCCCCCCCCCCTCCCGCCCTTTCAAAAATCGGGCCAATGAAATTTACCAATCCTTATACATGTAATGATTTAATGAAATTCATCAGAAAACTAAAGAAACATTAAATATCAAATTTTCAAACACTTCTTTTCTCATAAATATCAATTTACCCATAGATGTTTAGGAGTCAATACCATGATATATTTTCAATTGTTTTCCTTTGTGTTTAAATATCACTTACAAAAATTGTTCACAACCTCACAAATTAAAATTGTACAGGCTAGTGCCAACATATTTGGATGTAAGCCGCATACTAAACCATTTAAAATATCGAGAAAGTAAATACATGTATATGAATTAAGAAATATCAGACAGGCTTCCTCTTTAAAGATCTATTTTTAAATAGTCTTCACAAACAAGAGTGAAGACATTGATTCCTACAATTCTTGGAACAGAGAAGGCTTCGAGTTTTGTTATTTGTTGTCTTTATGATTAATATTTCAACAAATTTCCAGTGCCTTGAGAGAGAGAAATCTCCATTCTCTTTTACATTCTCAGAGTAATATAATAGGTGATGGTAAAACAAAAGGTATCAAAGAAGAGCACATAAACAAGAAATGAAAATGAAAGACGGACATAATCTAAGAAAGAATGAAAACTTTAATGATATAAACCAGGTTTTAGATTTGATAACAAAAAAAAATCTCTATGAGCTTTAGAACAACTACATGTAATGTATTTTATTCAATTTAATACTACAGAAGCTCAACACAAAACAAAAAGAGCAAAAATTCACTGGAGAACTTTATTGATAAAATCTATAGATATATAGGATTTGTGAATGTATAGGTGTACATTACTTAACATAAAAAGATGTAGGATGCACCAGCAGTTTAGAAAGTACTTAAGAATGACAGTGGGTCTGATTTAGAAATAAACATAGCAATAATATATATTAAAATAAAAAAAGTCATTATTAAATTATATTTACCAATGGTCTCTAAATATATATATGAAAGACAACATTTTAAAAAACATACTTGTAACTCATGAAATGCTCATTGAGCCTGATAAAAGTTGTAGTTCTTGCTCTAGGATTTGGAACATTTTAATTTATGAGGGTATAAAAAAATCAATTCAAATTAATGTGGATATCTATCCTGAGCCTAGCATGGTCAAATTAAAACATTATGAAGAGCCACATGACTTAAACACATTAAATACCTTTTAAAATATTGGGAAAATGGGAACTGAGATTTTTAATTGTTAGTTTTCTTATTTTTTTGTCTTTTAATTAGGTTTCGCACTATCATTAAGATCATGACTAATACAAACTCTTTTCTTTGTACTGAAAAGGCTACAAAGATGAACTGTTTTAACTTCTTCACATATTAAGAACGGATATAATGCCTTTTGTAATGGAATCCTACACATACACTGATGCAGGGTAAAAGAATTAAATCAAGAATAAATTATGCACTTTTATGAAAGACAAAGCAATTAGCCAGCATTTCCAAGATCTTGAGTAAAACTACATGTAAAAAAGAAAGTTTCAAAACTGAGAAAGTGGTTGAAATATCTTCTTACCCTTAAAACTGAAAATTAGGAATCCTTACCAAGCATCCCCATTTGCCTTTCTTAAATGTTACAAATGATTCACTCATCACTCAAGTATGCTATTATGGTTTTCTTTTGTCAATAGTCAGATACTCATTTCACACCTGTAAAAGGTAAGCAGATATTTACATTGAAACTTTCAAACGGACCTTCCAGTATGAAGATTGAAATACTTTTCTGTGTATATCGGGAACAAAAAAAGTAAAGAAAAAGGTCTGCTGCTTCGCTTAAAAGCTCTCATTCACAACAAACATCACAAGATGCACTTTACTTTCAGTTTACTTGGATGTGAACATTATCAAAAGTCTTTCCCCATTATAAGAAGCAATGATAAGTCGTAAAAACAACAACCTGGAGTAATCAATGAATGAAGTGGACATTATCATCATTTCCAGACATAGAATTTAAAATCTGAAAAAATGCTCACAAAATTTAAATTGCTAGAATATTGGATGTAAAATGTAATGGCACAAAACTTTTGCTGCAGAACTGTAAGTTGAGTGATTATATTGATGATGTCCCATATTTTCCAAAACTCCAGGCACAGCTAAGATCCTCCATGGCTGGCCATGTTTGTGCAGTCAATTTGTATCTCCATATTATTTGAAAATGATGAGGAAGAAGAGTAACAAAAAGATGAGCATGGCTATTATATGATAAATCATGCTTGTTGTTAATGCTCTGGTTTTTTTGTTCTTTTTTTTTTATTAAAAACATTAAACCTTATATGAAATTGTGGTTGGTTCTTGCCACAGGGTTTGACCTTTGCAGCAACATTTTATCAATATTTGCAATCTTCCTGCAAATAAAGAAGCAACTTTAAGTTTTTATCACAAAAACTATTGTAAATAATAATGTACTCGAATGTACCAAATTGACCTCTGCAGGTGCACAAGGGATATTAGCCCACAACTTTACTTTGACTAGCAGCCTTACTCTTGCTGTGCAAAGTAGTGCTGGGGTTATTGGCACGGCACAGTACCCTGCCTACGGCAGCAACACGTAATGTTCATCAAGTAGATGCACAGTGCTATGCCCTGCCGTGCCCTGCGTTAGATCCGCGCTAGCTTCTCATCCACACATGCGTACCGGCGACTTTGAACTGATTTTATATAAAAATAACATTGTGCACAGTGTGCAGATAAGAGGGTGTCAATTTTTTGCTTGTGTTAGATGTTCTTGCCAAACGTCACTTGGCACAACTCTCTAGCATGACAGAAATTTACTGTCCCCACCAGTTTCATATGTCGATTCACCGAGCCCCTCTTTAGTGAAAAATAAAATTTAACTTTTTTCAAATTCAAGACATAGATGTTTTTTTGACTGGCTCTGCCAAACCCTTAGATCGACCCACTGAACCCCAGGGGTTCGATCGAACCCAGGTCAAGAACCACTGATCTAGATGCTTGCTGTAGTCACCTTTGGCAGTGTTTACAAGTGAAACTGAAAGAATCTTAAATCTTCGAGAAATTTGGACAGCAGTGTGGTGCTTTTTTTGGAACTCTTCTTGGCGTTTCAGTTGGTTTGGAGAAGCTGACACACGCAATTTTTTTTTAATTATTTTTTTTAATAGAGACAAAGAGAAAAAAAACACGAAAATCCCAAATTTTGCAATTTTTTGCGGGAAAGGTCAAATTTTGCAGCCGCGAAAAACTGCAGGGCTAGAATTTAGGAGGCAGAGGGTAGAGGGGGAAGAGGGAGAAGAAGGGAGTAGGATGCAGCAATGGAATGTTAATAAAAAATAGATCAACAAAAGAAAATTGACAATCCTCACAGTTCTAGACCGCAATCAATGTGAGGTTTGTATTAGGCCATTACTGTCAATCAATGCACACTGTGTTGATCAAAGATCGAATGTGATACTGTATACTGTGGACAGACGGGATGTAGGTATGGCTGTGTATGTGTGTTTACAGGGGTGCCGGGAAGTGCGTTTTCAGTTGCTACTCGATGTGACTCAAGAGTCCTTGCCTGCATTCAATGCTGGGCCCCTAGATTTAACTTTGGCTCACTGATCTGGACTTGTCACTGTTAGATCGGGGCGACACACACCCCACGGATCGGGACGTGCCATGACCGCAGTACTCAATACTCGACGAGAAGTAAAATATTGAGTAGACCTCAGCACTAGTGCAAAGCCTTCAAGGGATTTGTTAAATTCTCCAAACTATCATCATGATATATTGCGTAGATGTTATAGGAACATTTCTGGTGGAGCTTAACTCTGCTAAGAAATAGAGATTTACATGCCATTGTCATCATCCAATTGTAAGCAAACTCCTATTTAAAATCTTTTGTTTTAGTACAGCCTGTAACGTAGGTGGACACACACACACACCAGAACTGCTTGCTGTAGTAAAAGTCAGGAAAAGTGTTTTCACTGTGTCGGAATAAAAAAAAAAACCATGCCAAAATTCCTTTGAATTAACCGGATCCTTATTTCAAAATTCGAACTCACCAATATTTTTAAAAAGCTTAAAGAGAGAAATATTTGGTAAAATTCGAAATATCCAAGAATTCAAACTATCCGGATTCGAATTATTTGGACTCGACTGTAGTTATGATGTAGGCCCTACATAGAGACATGTCTTAAACAAAAAGGAGCAAAGTGATGCTTGAATTAAAGATTAAGTGATAAAGTCAATCTTATTAATAAAACCATTCTTTAAATAATCAAGTTCTTTCGAAGAAAGATTAGGTTTTTGTTCCAAAATTAAAACTTCTAAATTTTTCAAGGACCATAAAGACTTAAGACCTTCCATAGTAAGAGCAACACATCCAGAAAGGTTTATCTTTTTCAAATTGCAAAGCCCCAGTGTAACCGTTATAAGACTGGAATCACAAACTGATGTACAAAATGCCACATGTAATTCCTCCAAGTTTTTGGCATGTCGAGCAATGTGATGCAAGGCCTCTTGATCGATGTAAGTGTTGCTCACATCTAGGGAAGTAAGTGAGGGCAGCCCTTTCACAACAATCTCAATATCTGGCCCTTTCACACGATAACAGCCATTTAACTTCAGCCCGGACAAATTAGACAGCTGAGCAATATCCTGCAAATCAAACTTGTCTACTCGAACAGAGCCACCAAGATCTAAATATTCCAAATTAGCTAAGAATTGATGTTTGTCTTTGAGCCATCGTGGTTGCCATGAGGATTGAGTTACAGCTAAAGAGCACAGACTTCGGGGAAGACTTTCTACTGATATATTGTCTGTGTTACAGTCATCTAAATGGAGTAGCCACAGGTTAGGGCAGCGGTTGCCTAGTTCCTTCAGCATTGCATCAGACACAGAGGCTCTTTTTCTTTTTCTGCCAACTGGTTTATGACAAAAAGAGTAGAAAAGAAAAATAAATGACTTAATTTGGATTCGAACAACCCATTGCATTCTATAATTTTGAAATTCTGATATTGGTTTCAGTTATAAAACATAAACATAATATACTTGAATGCAAAAAAAACCGCGACAAATTTTTAAATGAATTAATATAATAGGCCTTCAGCAGCAAAATTATAAACATTAATTTTCACATATATATGCCTAAAAATTATTTACAAGTACACTGTAACCCAACAGTTAGAAAGAAACAGGCATAAAACTTCATAATTAAAAAAAAAAAAGAACAATGGTAATTTATCATATACATGTTTCGCCTTTAATGTGGTTTTGTAACAAATATAAAAAAAAAGGTGATGTTCCCAGGTTATACTTAAAATTATGAGAGTTAGGCTCAGACAGGACAAGTGCTTGGCTGATAGAGGGGCAGTGCACAGAATTAAGGGGCAGTGAAATGGCTAGGGATGGTGGTGATATGGAGGTTAGATAAAGCTTGTGCTCATGTTTGATATTAGAGATTCAAGCTATTTTATAAAGAAATGAAAAGCAAGAAATAGAAAAAAAGGTATTTTGTTATAGTTCTAATTGGGAAGTAGGGAAACATGAATGAGAGGTGAAAAGGTGGGATGTAATGGGTCACCCAGTTTCGTGTATAGCCTGTGAACGTCAATTTCTTTTGCACATTCTGACAAATCCTCATCAAAGGCAAAATATTAAATTATTAATATTATTGAACATTTCTTTTTTTGTCCTGTAATTATAAAAAAATGTGTGCCTATTCCTTTTTAGCCTTTCTATTACATCATTTACAGGTGTACCTATGTCCTTTTGGATAATTGTAATTGAGTTGACCTCCAAACGGGATGTTTTTGCCTTGCTATAATTTATGACAAATAAATTTAACAGGGTAGCTAATATATGCTTACCAGAATGTTTTAAGGCCTAAAGTAAGTGATTAGCGATAAGTTAATTACTTGATACTGAAACAAAACAATCTTTCTCTTTTCTTTTTAATGTGTTGAGAATGGATGGTTGAGCTAGCCTCAGCTAACCAATGACCAAAATTACTCTTGTTCAAGTTCTGCATTGTTTTCCTCTACAACTTCATAAGGAAAATCTAACATTCTGCACCGACTTGCTTTCTAGTTGAAAAAAAAAAACATATGCTCGTAAATAATAAAAAATGTAAATGAAATTAAATCACAAAATAATATGTCAATTGTCATACCAGAATGAGCAAAACCTCGAATTTTCATTGTGAGCAGGCAAGGCGAGAAATGTGCACGCAAGACCTTCCACATCTTGGTCAAATCCAGTCTGTATTGTAGGAGATCTACATGTCGCCAAAGAGAGTTGTCGCGAACTATTCTTCGCCATTGCTTGCATACTCTATGTTCATAAATAAAAGTTAAAAAAAAAAACACTTTATTTAAAATGATAATATCATGAAATCACATTCAATTTGGGCTTACATCCAGACAGGAGTAGAGAGAAAGCATGCTCATCACTTGAAACCTCAAAGTCGGCTTAATTTTGTTAGGGACTGAGAAATATGAACCCAGGGCAGACACTGATCTAGATTGAAACTTCATCAAATCTTCATGCAAGGCTAGGATGAATACTTTAAAAAAAAAAAAGCAAAAGATTTCAGTAGTGTACACCATTTTATGAAGTATATTAAGTATGTACTTTTAACGTTACGATGTCGGAGCCTTCATACTCATAGCCAACCAGCAAGTTGTATCATGTATGGTCATGATTAAGCTGTAAAAGAGTTTAAAGGCCCTTACAATTTTAGACTATGGTGGGAAAATGTATTGCATAAATTTGACACATTTACATACCTGCCGGCTATACAACGATCTTTCACTGGTAAATAAGTCAGTATTTGTAGTATTAAATTTTCCGGCACATGCTTGATACTTTCAATCTTCAAGTGTCGGCCTACGCCACTCTTACTTTCCATTCCCGGCTTGGCCCATGTGCATATAAAAAGATAGGAATGTTTTAATTCTTTGTTTCGACCGGAGAAATTTAGCTTTTATTTTAATTAATTTGAATTTAAAAGCGCTGTTTGAAGAAGCATAGTGGTTGCATACTTCTAGATAATCTTTATTTAGCCAAACTGCCTTTTCAACAACAATAGTTACAAGTAAGCGAACCTGGCAGTTAGATCTAGGCCCAGAAAGTCAAAATGGTTACTTCGGTCTACCCTAAGTACCCCAAGAGATACTCCATTAAAAATACATAAACTGGGTCATGACACCAAGGAAGATAAACAAAACGCCCGGATAACCCACGTTATTCGACAACCTGACGACAAAAACTATTGTTCTGAGTCTGACCATGGATTAGGGCTATCTCTTTTCTTTAGTTCTGTCACCAGAGTAACCACTACCAATAAACCCATTTAGCACAAGGCCTAGATCTAATCAATTCATTCCGTCAAGACCATTTTTTTTCATTTGCTTTATAACTATAGTGTTAAAAAAGCAAACGATACCTATCTCAATATCTGCCTTTCAAGTACCGTCAGTTGTACGGTATCTGAAAGCTTGGTGGATCGATTCTATTTAGGGGCAAAAGAGAATGGACAGAGAGGACCACTGGTTGACTGCTTTCTTTATTTCTATGATCACCGGTATGTTGATCGGACATAACTATGTCTATCTCTCTGTTGTCCTTCTAATATATTCCCCTCTTGGTTTTAATCATAAAGAACGAAGACCTATACAATGGGAGAATTTTTCTCCGAACAAAACGTAATTAACGAATCATTTTTCGTCTCCGCTTGTCTATTTGTCTCTCTTTTAATGCGCATATAAGTGATACGTTTATACATTAAATTTACAGTTGTGTTGTTTCTAATTGTGTCATGCAATTGCAAAGTTGTGTGCCTGTTTCTTTTTAGCCCATGTATTTACTGTTTTACAGGCATACACGCGTCCTTTTGGATTCTTTGTAATTACCAAGTTGTCCTCCAAGTGTGGTGTTTTTGCCTTTCTATTAGGGTTTTTCTGTCTCTGTATACATACATATATATATATATATATATATATATATATATATATATATATATATAAGGAAGGCACCTTTAAGGAAGAGGAAGAGGAGCTAAGACTAATACCAATCCTTCTGACAATACTTTTTTAAATGAAGAAATATGGCGTTTAATATACCTTTTAAACGCTAAGTCGATGCAACCTCAAACTCCACGCTTTTCACAATACATAGGCTACACACACACACACACATATATATATATATATATATATATATATATATATATATATATATATATATATTCTCAAAGAAGTACGATCAGCCAGAGGTGACCAATCTCGTCTAAAAATAAACATCCAGAAAAAATAGTTTACACTGACTATGTAGGCTTGTAGGGGTATAGAGATTTTATAGATATTGATACAGTTCAGAAAACGTTTTAATTTCATTTCTATTTCAAAGTTAACGTTTACAAGAAAGAGTTTACTAATCAACGTAATTTAAGACGCGAAAAAGAAAAAAAATTTAAACGTCGAAATTTGATTGGTGACACATATGACAATTATAAAGAAGAAAGCAACCTTAGAATGCCTATTCGCCCATTATTGTTGAATAAGTCTGCTCAAATGCCTCTTCTGCGTAGGAGAACGTGCTAGCACACGGAAAACAAAGATGTCTGCTGGGCAATTGTTTATTTTTCTGATAATAGAATCAACTCTTATGGTGCTTATTAGTTAAATCAAGAGTATTTTATAACGTATGTTAAATTAATGAAAACAAAAGCAACATGCCAAACCCAACAGTTGCGTATTTCTATGATCCTGATGTCGGAAATTTTCATTATGGTAAGTTAAACGGAGAAAAAGCACCGATCACCGATAACTCAAAATATAAATTTCTAGCAGTAGCACTTGTAAAATTCTTTAGATGCTTTAGTTTGAGATCGTAAACACTCTTCATAGAACTATTAATTAACTTGGTAGTTATATATTTCAAGTTCATATAAGCAATCGATACATTTTCCTTTGTTGAACAGATAAAACTAAAGTTGAAGGTAGTAGCCTATTAATTATTAACAGGCTACTATTTAACAGAAAAGTTAAATTTCTTTTGAAACGTCAGATTGGAGGTAAAACTAAAAGTGAAACCACTCAATTTAGACTAGATAGTTAATATAATTACGTCATTCCCAGTTAATATAATTACGTCATGGGAATGCAATATAATATTCCTTTTTTTTTTTATTTCAACATTGGTTTATTTTCTCAAATTAATTGGGCATTTTTTGCAGTAATACTGCATTATTGTGGTCCGGGCTCTTTGTTGACAGTGCGGCCATGTTGGATACAATGAACTGCCTAGATTTTCACTCTATATTAAAATGGAGGCACAAATCATTCTTTTAACTAGATTTAATCAAATATTATCTAGCAAAAATCTAAGGGCAGCTTCTTCATGATAAGGCATTTTTGTACAAAATATCATCTAGGCCATCGTTTTATAACTCACTCAAATCTTATGTTATAGTTATAAAAGCACAAGTTAAGGCTTCCAATTCTTTTAAAAACTATGAAACACACAAATAAAATCTTATAAAATGCACTATTGAAGCCCTATAGAAAATTTGATCACTGAAAAGCCTCATTAATCAGCAGTGACCATAGATCTAGAAATAATTATATTAGTTTGTCCAGAAACTTTACCTATATGACTGAAACTGTGTGAAATTACTTTAACCACTTAAACTTGTTTTGGCTATTTTTATAAGCTGTGACAATCTAGCCATTTGTAACGTGATTTGTCAATATTGAGCTGGGATGGGACAGCAACACTGCGGTATTACCTTTTTTTTTCACCAATAAGTTTCGTAAATCTACATGAAATAAGACTCGTATTCCTGTGTTTCATAAATTTGTAGGCATTACTGATACTGAAATGAATTTAAACAATTGAAGATGATTTTTGTGTTTCAGGGCCTGGCCATCCAATGAAACCACAGAGGATCACTCTTACTCACAGTTTGGTGTTGCATTATGGTCTGCATGATAAAATGAAGGTTTGGGACATATTTAATTGTGACTTTATCTAGTTTACTAAACTGCTTATAAAGTGAGCAGAAATGGTGGTTGAAACATTATATAATTATTGCACCATGTGGGCCACTAATAATTTTTTCTTTATGATTTCAAAGTACTTACATGGCAAACTAAATGCTCAAAGGTGAATGGCATTCAGATGATACTCCCTAGATGGAGCAAAATTGATCTAATTTATTTATTTATGAATCTTACCAAAATAAGGTCATGATTGTTCTGTGTAAATGAAGGGCTTGGACGATGAATGTACAAGTATCTAGATGCATTGGCATTTGTGGTGATTTACCCTCCTTTCAACTCTCTGCAATAGCAGAAATAAAGATTTGAAGGAAGTAGGATTTTAAAATCAGGAAAAAAGAAAACTAACATAATATCGGATGGCAGGCATAAAGAAATTGTATGAATTTTTTAAAAAGATTTTTTTTCCTGGCCCCTTAAAAAATTACCCACTTTACCTAACCTTTCCATTGCAATACTCCTCTAAATTTTGGTCAATATGGGTTTAGACTACAAATTTGCTTTTTTAACTTTTTCATTTTATTTGAAGTATATACAGCAGATTTGTACCTCTGCAGCATGTTTGTTTGATATAAAAATATAAGTGGACTCTATAAATCCAGAATTACATCCATGTCCTTACTAATTTTTTTTTTGTAAATGTATTTTACATAGTCTCTTTGCTTTTTAACTTTGTGAAATCTCAAACCAAATGGTTGGCAAAGGATTGTGCTGTGTAAAATATATTAAAATAAGCCTATATGCCAACATCATTTACAGGTTTATCGACCATATCAGGCAACAGAAAGGGATATGTGCCGCTTTCATTCAGATGATTACATCCAGTTCCTGAGTTCAGTTTCCCCTCAAAATGTCCAAGAGTTCACAAAGTTTCTCTCTGTCTATAACGTTGGAGAGGACTGGTATGTTTTCTTGAAAGTTGATTTTTTATGATTTGAAGGGGTAACCAAAAATTTCATCTTTCTTAAAATTCTGCTAATGCACTGTTTACTGAATGACGCATATATCATTCCTAGTTTAATACATTTTTGATTGATTGAAGCTTTTAAAAACATGATTGTCATGCTTGGTTCACATTTTTTCAAAATTAACAGATAGTATGCTGATTTGATATTATCATGTCTAACAGCAACTGAAAACTTTTGTTTCAAATTGTAGCTGTATTTAATGCTATGGTTCAAAATCAAAGTTGCAATATGACTTACATTTTCAGCCCTGTGTTTGATGGATTATTTGATTTTTGCAAAATGTACACTGGAGCATCATTAGAGGGAGCTGTGAAGTTGAACAATAATGTAAGTTCTATCAACGGCTAATTTAAATTGACAAACATTTTTTCACATGTGTGTGCAGAAAACATTTCTAAGATAAACAATATCTTTTTTTTTGGCTTTTTCACACCATACTGATTATGAAGTGGAAATATTTTTTGAAATAACTTGGCTCATATTCCATTATGAATGTATTTTTCCTTAACATCCCTATAAATATATATATATATATATATATATATATATATATAAACTCACTAACTTGAGCTATGACAGTGATGGTCTCAGGAATTATCAACAGGTTGAGACCAAATTTTTATTTGACTGTTTATAGTCTCCACATAGATACTTCTAGATAGGAAGTAATGAATTTTTTAGGCCTCATCCAATGCATCATAAAATTTTAAAGAGGCTGAATTGTTGGTTAATAATTGAATAATTTACTCATTTCCATTTTTATAACAAAGTATAATAATTTAGATTCAATTTTATTGTTTAATTGAAGGTAATATGTTCTGTGACAGCTTGACAATTAAAAGTTATATTTGATATGATTTTGGTTATAGTGCCCCTTTTAATGCTTAACTGATATACAGGACATTAAATTTACTGACACTTAGAAAAAAAAACTTTTTTTTTCGTAATCAAATTTGTCATAAAATGTCGTGTTTAGAAGGAAGGAAGTCAATTCCATATACTTCACTTTCACATGTTACTTTCACTGTTTCGTCCAGCAATGTGACATAGCTGTAAACTGGTCTGGTGGTTTGCATCACGCCAAAAAATATGAGGTAAGTGTCAATATTTTTATTAGAAAAACATAAAAAAGCCAATAATAACAATTAGGTCTTGATTTTAAAATCTATGATCCTAGACTTAAGACTAGACCAACCCTTATCCTGCAGGTCCTGTGATTTTACAGCTCGGATAAACTCCAAGACGTAGCCTGAGGACCTAATGATTATGCCTCCTACCTGCCAGCTAGTTTTGCCAGAAGCATGTCATTTCACCCTATGTCCTGTCACTATTTGGGAATATGTTTCTGTGATTATATCAAAATCTTTGTCAATACAAGAGACATACTGTGACCAAAACTACCTTGCCTTTACTCATTTTCTTACCATAACTAGTATAAGAACAATGTTATCTGGTTACTTCTTACAGTATTCTTGTTAAACACAAATTGTTAAAGCTATTAATGGATTCAGCTCCTCTCCTCCTGTTTCTCCCCTCTGTCTTATTCCTTTCTTTTACACAGGTGTATACAATTAGGTATGTGTTGTAAAAAAAGGGTCAAATTTCAGTCTGCACTAAAAATAGGTATGAAATTTTGGCCTCCATTAAAAAAAATTATGTTTTCCTGGTTAATGTAAAGGCATGAGAGAAAAAAGAATACTTACAATTAGTGTCATAGAATTTTCTGAAGACAAACTCAAAAGTTCATTTTGAAAAAACAAAACAATAACATAAATCATTACTAATGAGTCATTGTTGCCTTTGTTCCTCTATTTCAGGCTTCAGGCTTTTGTTATGTCAATGATATTGTCATCGCTATCTTGGAGTTACTCAAGTGAGGAAATAAAACATAATATCTGTTAGCCTGCTTACGTATTGCAAATTTGTCATTGAAAGGTCACAGTTTTCAAGGGAAACCTTTCTTCTTTTATGTAAAAAGGATTGAAGTTGCATTGGGGCAGGGAGAGAGATTTTAATGAATGAACTAAAACATACTTTATTTGCTGCTTTTCAGACTGGATATTTCCAGTACCCAACTTACCTAAAGTGGTTGAATTGCAAATGATGTTTTGTTCACCATGCTGCTCTGTCTCTTTGATTCAGCGTGCCTAGAGCCTTTGCACAGGTCTATCAGGCTATATAGATGCTTAAACAATCTAAGCTAAAGACCCATCTCATGCTTTTACCTTCATTATTTTAGGATTGTTTAAAAACTGAGAGAAAGTGCCCACTTCGGCTTAATAATTCAGTGTGATTATAACTTTTATATTCAACTAGTTAAGTTTGGTCCTATAACTATTACAAGATAGAGAAGAAAAAAATTTCACATCTCCTCAGAGCAATTTTAGGATTTCAAAATTTCAGCAGTTCAGTTTAGGAAAATATATATCAGTTTATTTGAATGCAAAAATAGGGCTTTGCGACCCAATTGGACATGTTACAAAGCATTTTTTTCACTCCAATATAATAGATTGAAATCAAGTCATCATAATAATGATGTTTTATAGTTATATATAAAATTCCTACTTAATGAAGAAAACATCTTTTTCATGACTTCTTTTTACAATTCTGTAAGCAATTTGTTTGTTTGTTTGTTTTTAATTATACTATTTTTTTTCTAATTTTTTTTTTTTGTTAATTTGAAAAACTTTTAAGAATAGTCATATCAAAATTTTATCAATGAACAGATATCACCCACGGGTTCTGTACATAGACATTGACATTCATCATGGTGATGGGGTGCAAGAGGCTTTTTACTTGACAGACAGAGTCATGTGTGTCTCATTTCATAAATATGGGCAACTTTTTTTTCCTGGCACAGGTGAGTGAGGAAAAGACACAAAAAAGAAACAACAAAACCCATTTATATTTAAAGTTATGGTAGCTCCCAGGAAAGAAATGCGCATCAGAAGGTTTGGTAAATATTTGATATGATTATAATCACATTAGTGGAGTTATCAAACCTTTCTTATAATTTATTGCTCAATAATGATTTAATGTTTTAATTTTTTTGAAAAGACATGTAATAAGATTACATTGGTATCAGGTGACATGTATGAGGTTGGTGCAGAGAGTGGAAGATACTATTCTGTCAATGTTCCATTGCTGACTGGAATTGATGATGCAAGTAAGTGAGCATTTGTACATAATAAAGTAACAAGAACACAAGCAAATTGTCAGTGTTTTCTGTCTTTTATAATGATTGTGTAATTCTTAAGTAATGGTACATTTATTCTTTTTTTTCTGTTTGATACTGCAAGGTTATACAATATTTGTCTCGTTTTTTTTATCATTTTTAAAGACTCTGGCCTTCTGTAAGTAAATATCTAGAGGTAAAGTTACATTGTTTTTTTTTTTATATTACATTTTTTTCATTCATTGTAAAATAGAAAACTTTGAAACTAATTGCATCTTTTGATGTAAACAAAAACTTGTCTTTTGCTTGATCTGCCTTGCTCACTTACCTTTCTTGCACATCTATTCCAATCAAGGCTACATGCATATATTCAAGCCAATTGTTAGCAATGTCATGGAGTACTACAAACCAACTGCTGTAGTCTTGCAGGTAAGAATCTCTAAAATGTGATTGATAGTGATTCACCTCCTAACAATAATGTTGATCACAAATTTTTACTCAGTACACTGTACTTCTAAGTTCAACATCTGATATTTTGACATTCATATTTTTGTGAAAGTTAACATGTTCCTTAGCTCATTTTTCAAAAGATGAGATGCTCCCAATCCAGTATGTTATAAGGCTACCAAACTACAACACAAATACTTCAATAATGAGAATCTACTAAGAGGTAAACATGGGATATATATATATATATTTGACCTAAGATGGAAAGCAATGTGGCAAAAAAAAATCTCTCTCTCCCCTTTATCAATTTCTCTTTATTCATCTTGAGTCTACTTATCCCTTGAATGTCAATTTTTAAGGTGTTAACTATGTATATTGATACTTCTCAGTTATTTCATGGTAGCAGTCTTGCTCACTTGGAAAGAACTTGGATTTTATTTTATATTTCAATGGGAGAGGTATATTAACCCCATTTACCTTACAAAGTATGACCCTAAGGGAAAGCAAAAATGAGAGTTTAACCCTATCCGTACGTCGGGGGTGATTTTGACACCCCAGGGGTCATTTTTATTAGTTTTAAAATACTTAGAATCGGAATATAATATTGAAATTTTCAGTATTCCTCAACAGAATTATAGCCAAAATCTTGAAATGAAACTGACCAGAGGTCATTTCTAAAACCTCCCATTTAAAATGATAGTTTAACCCTATCCGTACGTCGGGGGTGACTTTGACACCCCACCTCAAAGAGGCAAAAAACTATGATATTCCTATCAGTTCACCGGGGATGACCAGACACCCCACCGCTGTAAAGAGGACAGCTGAGATTTATTCTTATTGATACTTCGGGGGTGATGCAGACACCCCATTATTCGATACCACGCTTTATAGGCTATATTTGGACGGGTTCCAAGACTAAAGTCTGATAATTTTACGTGCTGCTACACAGAGACAGTGCGAGGATATCAGGACTCCTGTCTCAGCGGGTCACATTATACTGAAGACAATAAAGGATGCTGTTGATGAGAATGTTAATGATGATGACAAAAGGATGATATTGGTGTTGATGAGGACGATGATGAATACATGTATATATAGTATATTGTTGATGGTGAAAGGTTGATATTGGTGTTGGTAAGGATGATGATGATGATAGGTGTATTGTTGGTTGTGATGAATACTGACGATGATGATGATATTGTTGGTGGTGACAAAAGTATGATATTGGTGTTGCTGAGGACGATGATGAATACATGTATATGATCCATTGCCAAATACAGGTAGCTTTGATCTATCATGATTTTACGCCCATATGGCATGCCTTTATCTTGAAAGCTATAGACATTTCTATATAACTCAAAGAAGCAAAGTTGTAGTATAGACCTTTGTTGAAGATATTATATACTTTTTATCTAAGTACTTTAGTATTGACAGAGTTATTGCCCTTGATTGATTATGCAATATTTAAACGGAGTTATTGATATTTTACTCTAAAAATAATCATATTTTGGATACACTTAAAACCAAAAAACGTTGCAACAATCTTTTAATTTAGGATAAAAGCTTAGATGACAAGCGCAGCTATAGATGCAAGGTTCAGCACGTTGTATAACAGTAACATTGGCCACCTATTTGTTTTCCGCTTGGTGGTAACTGCATGACACATTTGGTCCATGCTATCCACCCCTCCTTTTTGTGGCATTGTACGACATCACAATCTCTGGTTCCCTTGTCTCTACATCAAAATTGTCATCGTGATGCATTGTGCTCAAAACAGCAACATGCTTTTTTTTATTTGATTTATACGCAACAATTGTGATTTTCTTTTGAAAGCCGAAGATGGAATCTCCTTTGTTTAGTCCTTGTCCAGTTTGAAACTCTTGTGTCAAAAAGCATTTGTTCCTCCTTACTGTTCCAACAAGGGTCATATTGTTGGCCAGGAGATGTGCACTTAATTCCATGTCCGTGAAGAAATTGTCTACTGCTAGGTTTCTGCCACTGCCAAAGTAAGGCGATGCTAGAGCTATAGCAGTATTCCTCCCAATGTTTGTTTCCCTCTTTTACCCGTTTCGTCACAGGTAAGGATCTCCGTGAAGAGGGAAACCATTCTCAGAATCGCAAATCCAGAAAATTTTAAGCCCATACTTATTCGGCTTTGATGGGAGGTACTGTAAAAATGCACATCGCCCTCTCCAAGGCATGAGTTGCTCGTCTACGGTGAGAGTCGGCCCAGGCACATATTCTCTGCTCAAGTTTCCGTTGAAGTCTTCCCATAGGTCTCGTAAAGGTGCAAAGGCATCCTTCTCTCTTCTTTGACTCCTCGTTTCCTTGTCTTCGAATCTCAGGTGGTTGCTAAGCTTTAGAAAACGATCTCTACTAAAGCATGCCATCATCAGTGGGTTGCAATCTGTTTTACTCCACAGAATTGTAGTCGGTGTGCCATTATCTCTCAACGCCCCCATGTGAAAGAGATATCCGATAAACCCTTCAATTTCTGTGGCATCGGTATGTCTCCATTGCTCACCACAACCCTCTGCCCTTCCTTGTTGGTGCATTTTGCAATTCTTTCAATCATCTTGGCATTGGCGAATTTTTTTATATGCAGCACCAGCTGTATGCATGTTTCTTGGATTTATGACCTGTCTTATTGGTGGTCTAAATATATTCCTGGAAGGAGTTTTTATGGGCTGGGGTGCATTCTTGCACCACACAATGCCATCTTTGGATTTGTAATACCCATGGAGGTCGCTGGGCGAGTCGGAATGTGCTGAAGTAGGCAAAATCGAGGAGGTGGGTACAGGAGAAGAGCTTGGCGACATGTCACAATTGTCTGAGCCAGTTGAAACACCACCCTCCACCTCTCTGTTCAAGAAGGCCATATCTAGTAGTTGAAGGGTTGTGATGCTTGGCTCATCATTCTCAGAGTGTTCATCCGAAGAACTTGGATATATCCTTGGAATTGTATCCTCTTCAGAGTCGCTTTCCCTATCCATTTCGTTCTCTCCTACCTGCTCTTCTATAAAGTCGTCCTCACCACCATTGGCCAAATCGCTTTCAAAATGGCAAAATATATTTTTCCGCTCCATAAGACACCTATGTGAGGATTGGATAATATGTCTCAATTATACTTTACATATTGGTCGAGACAGACCTTTACAGACCAGATCAACTCAACTTATAATTCAGACCATTGCAATATGGCTGCCTCTTACTAAGCTTAGGCTAACATCATTCCACAATTATTGATTTAAAAAACTACCGTAAGCCGGTATAGTATATGAAGACTACAGCAGGGCTTTTGGTTACAGAGGAAAAATCCAGTTGTAAAGTAGCAAGCCTCCACCTAGACCTAACAATAACACCCGTAATGTGCACCTCCCCCCCACCCTCTCCTCTCTCTCTCTCTCTGTCTCTCTGTCTCTCTCTCTCTCTCTGTCTCTCTGTCTCTCTCTCTCTCTCTCTGTCTCTCTGTCTCTCTCTCTCTCTCTCTCTCTCTCTCTCTCTCTCTCTCTCTCTCTCTCTCTCTCTCTCTCTCTCTCTCTGTTGTAAGTTCCACCTCATTTAATCAGTGGGCTGACCAATCACATCACAGTATCTTGACTGCATGCCTGTTGATCATCCGTTCTCGCACATTGTATCTCACGACACGTTCGCTTCCTTTGTCCTAGACCCAGCCTAAGGCCTAGAATGCTGTACACAGCACACGGTTAAGTATGCATCATTTATTGTCTAATTAACATATGGGGGCACAAAGTCACCTCTGACGTATGGTTAAGTATACATCAGTTATTTGTCTATTTAACATGTGGGGGCACAAAGTCACCCCCAGCGTACGTTTAAGTATACATCAGTTATTTGTCTATTTAACATGTGGGGGCACAAAGTCACTCCCGACGTACGGATACGATAGCAAAACACGACGTACGGGTAGGGTTAATGCACTGATTTTTAGGAACATGTCTGTTAATAGACTGAATATTTGTGTCTTTTTATGTTTTATGTGTTCATACATTGAAGTACAGGCTTATATTCATGGTATGGAAAAATATTTTGTATTGGCGATAGAAAATGTGGAAATTTTCTCAAGGTAGCAAAGATTAAAAAAAAAAAAGAAGATAATACAACCTTAAATCTTTTTGCATATATATATATATATTTCTATTTAGTGTGGAGCAGACTCTCTTGGCAGTGATAGGCTTGGATGCTTCAACCTCAGCATCAAAGGACATGGGTAAGAATATAGTCCAAAACACATAAAACATCAAATTGAAGGAGAAATCATGTTTTGCAATCCAAATGGAGACTATAAATTTAGCACTACTTTGTAAATGTATGAATAACTTAAACCCAATTCACTGTAATCTTTATATAGGCCTAATTTCTGATAATTCAAAGGGCTTAATTTCTATCAAATAATTCAAGTTAAACTTCATTCAGTACAAACATTTGTGTAATCCAAACTGTGTCAGATTTTCTTTGGTAGTTTGGTCTGAATATATTACCAGAAAATATTGGAATTTGAAAAATGCACCATTTTATCTTTTTTTCCCACCAGGGAGTGTGTAGATTATGTCAAATCTTTCAATCTACCTTTGTTGGTGCTTGGAGGTGGAGGATACACCAAACGTAATGTTGCCCGATGCTGGACATATGAAACTTCTGTCTTGTTGGATGAGCAGATAAGCAATGAGCTACCATTCAATGGTACATTTGCCTTTTTTAAAGACAATTTTCACTGAAAATAAATTGTTGATATACCCAAAAAATTCTCTTTTTTAAGTTTAAAAATAGTTTTTATATACCTGTCTTTTTGCATTTTGTCCTTCAAATATATAAATTACTCATTTAAAAAAAAAAACATTATAAATAAAACTTTGAAAAATTGAAATCTCATTGCAAAAATAGGGGTATATTTACAACTATATTTTCTTTCTTTTTGCTTTACAGAATACTGGAAATACTTTGGACCTGATTTCTCTCTTAATCCAGAAATTTTTACTAAGCAGGATAATCAAAACACAAGACAGGTAATATCTGTGCCAATCCTCATCTGAGTTCTATTTTTCCCCCAACATATTACAAGAACTTTGTGGCTGTAGCTAAGTAAATGAGACTTGTACCATGAGGTTTTTACAACTTACATTGAAGACTTTTTTTTTAAATGATCATACTTATTATTGCTAATGGTACTGAATTCGGATCTGAACATAGTTCTGTCTAATCTCTTCAATCTGTTGCAACAAACTTATTGAAAAGTTATCAAATTTGATGTAGCAATGTAACAGTATGAAGATTTAATTTCAGAGACACACTAATAAATATGTTTTTGTCATTTTTTATAGTAATTTAATCAATCCTTTTCAAAAGGTAGCCAAAGTATAACAGTCACTTGTGAATATCATTTGTGGCATAACCCCTCAATGTTGGTTCTGCACTTATGCATCTAGTGCATAATTTCAGATTTTTTAATATGCATATAATTATGTGCTGCCATACTTATGGCTGGATACTGCAAAGAAGTGAACAAAAATACTGCTGGTATGGGTTTTTACCATATTTTTTTTCTGGTATTTAGCATTTTTTCAGTTCACATTTAATCAACATAATGCATACCAAATGTTGGGCTTTTGTAAGAGAAAAGGATTGCTTGTGGCTGTGGGATTAGGTCCGCTTTTATATTTGCACAGATGGTTTTCTGGGTTTAAGCCCCACTCTGTCACTTGGTGAGTTTAGGCCTCATCTTTTCATCAAATCCATCCTGCAAACAGTAGCCTAAATTTGATTGTTAAAAAAACTAAAAAGGCTTAAGATCAATGTTTGTGGATGGCGAATATTGAACAACTACCAAACTGACATATAAGAAAAAGGATAGAAAAGTCTTCAAAAATGGTGCTCTTAGCAAAATACCTAGTGAGAGCTCCAACTGAGTATTAACAAAGAGGCACTCACAGATGTAGGCATAACCATTTTTAACTTAATTAGTCACATGTTATCTTTTGTTTTAGTCACTCTCAGCTCTCTTAAAAATAGGTTTCAGTCTGCTTATATTCCTCTAAACTGGTCCTCTTTGGTTTCCGTCTTTGTTGATGCACTCAGTACTTGGACAACATCAAGATCACAGTGCTGGAGAACCTCAAAATGCTAACAGCTGCACCCAGCGTTCAGATGCAAGATATCCCAAGTGATCTGCTGAGTCTTGAGAACACAGAGGAGCCGGATCCTGATGTGCGCAACAGTGTAGAAGACATTGACAAAAGGTGAGAATATTTAGCAGAAAGCAAGCTGATATCCATAAAAAATGTGATATTATTACGGTTGTGTTATCACTAAAGTTGATTGTTTCATACCCAGAACTATTCTTTTTGGAGCTGAAATGATCTGCCAACTGCAGAAATACTGTTGTGTTTCCTAGAACCCTTCAATTTATTCATTATCATTTAATGCTGCTAAAAATGAACAATTTGCCGTTAATAACAATGTTTGATGTATTTATGCAGCATTTCAGACTTGATTTCTCCTCTTTTGCACTCAGAAGCATATTATCAACAGCACAATGTTTTCTGACTTTTCATTTAAAAAAGTTATAGTAAGAAAACTATCATAAGACGATAGCTCATGTATGTTTGTGAAATTGTGATATTTTAAGATAAAAGCAATTGCTTAGAAACTTTATTATGCACTTTCTGGGTATTGAATATTCATAAAAGGCATTTTGTCATTTTAAAAGAGGAAGGAGTGGTTTGTTGTGGAAGAGAGTTAATGAGTTTGGGAATATTTTCCAAGGAAGTACATTATCATTCAATATGTTTCTTGCCTTAAGTCTTCCATTTCCTTTGGATTATCTACCCTTCAATGGCAGCTGTAATTAAAATGAAATGTTTTCAGCTTTATTTATAATGGCTGTCTTATTCTTATTGTATTTTTTATGTCTAAAAGTATATGGTTTTCTGATTTGAAAGCACACCTTTTGAGAATTATTGCTTGTAAGTAATATCCCAGGAAACATCTTTTGAACTTCACTGTTTTCATTTCTTCCTCCAGAATTGAAGCAAGCAATGAATTTTATGATGGAGACAAGGACAATGACAAGGAAAATGAAGGCTTTCTAGATGTCTGACATTGATTATGTCATGGTGTTTCATCATTGTAAATTATCAAATGATTCATTTTCAAATGTGAGGGAGCTGGGGATTTTTAGTCAAGTTGATTTTTTAGCATATGGAGCTGTTCATATATTCTGCGACAGAAATCAGAATTGTACAGAATGGCTTTTACAGCTTATAAAAAATCTTTTTAAAATATGAAATATAGCCGTTTTGAGAGGATTGTGTTTAAAGACTTACTTTCAATTTTTAAACTTTTTTATACACTTTCACTTATTTTTACTTACCCAATGATAACTGTTTACCAAAAATTGCATTTCAATGTTTTATTCACAGGACATACAGAAAAAAAGGTTATATATTACTTTACGTCCACAACTTTTTTCACTCCAAAGCACGATTCTCAAAATCTGCTGTCGGACTGGAGGTCCCCAGCTTCCTCACAAATGGTCTCATACTGTGCCTGTGTTCAAAGCTTTGCACAAGATCTCTGAATTTTTTAAGTCAGAGTTACTTCAACTCTAGAGATATGGAAACATATGAATTAAAATATTTCATGATTTTCAAATATGGTGCAGTGCAGATTTATGTACAGAGGGAGAAGCATATTTGTCAGGTACTTTGGAAAGGATCTGATCCTATTTATGGAAGCTTTTTTTTTAAAAAGCAAACATATTTTATGGATCATAAAGTGATAAACCTGCACTGAAAATTTTGAATAAGGATATCTTACATTCAGGGCTGTTTAGAAACCACGAAAAATGACTCTAGGTTTCTGCCACCGGTGAGCAGATTGTTAAGAAATCATCTGTCAGGCTGGCGCAGCAGACTTAGGGGTTGTGCATTGCCTGCCATTCTTGAGATTAACAATTTTCACCTTGCTTTGCGTTGCAATATCTCTGGTACTACATTTTCAAAACGTTTAGTGTTTAGATTCATTTTAAAGCTCGAGGCTTTACCAATATAGGCTATAATTTTCATGACATAAAAAGAACATTTTATTTAAATATTTTAGAATATCCATGTTGTGTTTGAAGAAATACTAGGAATCATTATTATGTATTCGTGTTTCGAAATGAATATTTCAAAGCTGGAAAAATATTTTTGCTTCAAAACTATTTTATTGTATTAAAAAAGTACCTGTTAATGCCTGAAAACAAGTTTCTTCTTTGTTGATGTTTATTTGATTTCATATGATTAAAAAAAAAACTTGTTGAGTTTTCTGACCACTTAAGACACAATTAATACAGCCCACATTCTTCATAATTCATATTGTGTACTAGATCTACCTTTGAAAAGACTAAAAACTTTCCCTGACTAACAAAATCAGTGTAGCCCCATGATACATGTGATAAATGTTACAGGTCTTTGGCTTATCACTGTTTATAAAATCACTCTAGATATTTGCTTAAACTGAAGTCCAAATCGATAATAAATCTATAAAGCTCCAGGTCTTTTTTGTTAATAACAAGCATGTGCATATAAGTCATGGCATTTCTCTGATATATCATTATTAAGTAAATTTCTTTCAAGAGATGGTACTAGATTCCACAAACGAAGACCTGTGACACAACTCTCAGTTTAAGGAAAAACAGCAAAGTTAAGGTAGTAAGAATATAGACTCTTTAGTGGCTAGCTTTGTAAAAAGTTTGTCCTTGGAAACTTAAATAAAGGAAACTAATAAACTACAAACACTTATATTGCTATTTGGTATGTGTATTATTCAACATGTAAGTAAAGCAGTTTTTAAATTTCATCATAAATTATTGTTCCAAAAGCCTCATTAGTTGCATTTATAAAAGTGAGGCTGCTAACTAATTCCTGGGTTTCAAAATCACTTTGCATTTCTTTTGAGTTAAGAAAAAAAAACTTCCATTATTTGTTCCATTGTTCCATTTTCTCATACCATATATTTACATCAAATTTCAATGGTGCTGCTACTGCATATTTCATACATCTATAGGATCCAATCATAAGAGTTAGTTATAAAAAATTGTGCTTATAATTGTGAGTCTCCACAAATTTTCATCTCATGAAATACTTGCTACCACCTGATGATAGTGTTTGATGATTTGCTTTCCCCATTTTCATAGAAATCTTGCAGAGTAAAAGAAATATTTTCTTGCATTTATTTTCCCTGTTATAGAGCAAGGATTCCTGAATTTTGCATTGATAGAGATGGATTGAAGTAAGAAAAAATGCTTGTAAACGATATGTATGTATTGAGAAGTATCCAGGCAAGGAAATTCAAAACACCTATCATTTTTGTACAGTTGATGCAAAGATCCAGTACCTTTAAGCTGCGCTTGGGGTAGGCACCTCTGCATTGCATTTCCAAATTGTACTAGATGCCTTGTTCTTGTTATGACTTGGGCTTTTACATTTATAGTCTTAAAAAATGAAAGTGAGAAAAAGATATACCAAGCTATATAGCACTGGTAAATTTTTATATACTATTATTTGTATGAAGGCCCCTGCACATTTCAATGTGTTGTTACCTTAAATGTGTATTTTGCGATGTATATAGCATAATTGTTTGTGGATATAAAATGAATGTTGTATCATCTAAAAAAAATCTGAAATGAATAAAGAAGTAAACATTTTTGAAATGTAAGTGGCTTTTGAAAGGAAGGTGTTCAAGTGCAACTGTGAGTATGATCTCTCTCTCTCTCTCTCTCTCTCTCTCTCTCTCTCTCTCTCTCTCTCTCTCTCTCTCTCTCTCTCTCTCTCTCTCTCTCTCTCTCTCTCTCTCTCTCTCTTTCTTTCTTTTTCCCTCTCTCTCTCTCTCTCTCTCTCTTTTTTTCTTCCCCCTCTCTCTCTCTCTCTCTTTCTCTCTCTTTCCTTCTCTCTCTTTTATTTTCCCACCTATTATATCAAGAGCAAACGATAATTATGATTGTTTAATAGTACATGTAATTTATCAGCCCCAGTAACTATAGAGTATACCAGTTAACATGTTTTAACCTATTTTAAGGCTTTTTATAATTCTATTTCCAAGTAAACCATTAACTGCATATGTTATTGTGATGCTATTTTTTTTTCATTTTAATCTTTTGGTATCTTAATACAAGTCAGCCTATATCGTTGAAGGCAAACAAATCATAGAATGAGCAATGACTAAAGTAAAGGTAAATAGGTAAATGTGACTCAAGTTAAATTGGGATCTTTCTTTTTCCAGAAACTCATAACAAAATCTTGGGGATAATTTTCATAATGCATCTGTTGATTATGATTTAATATGTACAGTGAGTTATATAGTTGAACTGGTGAGGTTCTGAGAAAGTGAAGACTTTAACAGCTCAGCTTAACTTTTAGATTAGGGTCTTAAGATTTTAATCTAGGTAGCTTTTCAAATGTACT
This sequence comes from Elysia crispata, assembly GCA_033675545.1. Lineage (NCBI taxonomy): Eukaryota > Metazoa > Mollusca > Gastropoda > Plakobranchidae > Elysia > Elysia crispata. Next base: position 650,714 of record JAWDGP010001927.1, read on the forward strand.
GTGCATTTTTCTTTTATAATTAACATGATATATAAATTGTTATTCTCTCTTCTTTTTGACTATTAATCATACAAAGATTTTCTCGTTTGCGTATAGACACCTACTTTTGTCTAAAAATCTGATATAGGAATTGAAAAACATATTAAGTCAAAAGGTACTTTGCCACTGGTTTAAAAAAATATTCGTTATTGGAGGAAATGAAGTTTAATTAAATTGAACTTTTAGAGTTTTGGGTATCTGATCATTCAGATTTGACTTTGAGGTAGTTTTTCTATAAACTTTGTCGAATGATCAGTTCCTATGCCATTTCTACCAACGCCTCAACAATCTAAACATTGAAAATCTTGCAGTGCCGGGTTAACCAACTTAAATTACGTAGACTTTAATTCTTTAATTTTGCGCGGTCCTAGCTGATCGCTAAACGCACAGTGACAAAGATTTATTCTATCAAATACAATGATGATCTACAGTTTACTCTTGACCTTGCGACAACTTACTGCTAGCTTACTACTTCATTCAAACTACACCTTTCTTCGGGTCTCCAATGATAAACCATTAAAGAGATCAGAAGACCTATTCACAGGATTAAACATAAAAAAAAAATTACAATATAAAGTTTGTAGTACTATAGGGAAAGAATCCCTACTCGAAGTTTATCAAAATTGGCACTTAAAAAAAGAATTTTAGTATGAAAAAGCGTTAGTAATACAGCTCTCAGTAGTTAAGGGAGCTGCACCAAGTTCGTCCTTGGGGAAAAAACTATAATACTTAAGAATTTAAAAATAACTGTTTGGGGCAAGGAAACCTTTCATTGAATTTGAGAGAATAAAATATTCATTTGTTAGCTTAATATAAAAATTGAATAGTTCTAAAGCAAACGCAACAAAACTGGCTATGGCTGTTCGAGCAAGCTTTTAAGTTTGCGAACCTTACTGTCTCATATTTTGGAAAAAAGAATTTCAAGGGAGCGACTTTCAAATTTTTTTGCTAAGATGCTCTAAAGTCTCTGTGTGAAGTTATAAATATCATTTTATTTGATCTAGAATTGCACTGAAAGAATGAAAAGTAAACGTGACATAAATCTATGGACGTCCACAACTTTTAGGATTTCGTAGTACTTAGTTTTCTGGGCCAGCTATCAGTTCGTTAAAGTTATCACTCCGTCTTAGACTATTTTTCTTTCCCTTCTGAATATTTCTCTCGCAAGTGCGCATTTAGGAATTGTGTTGACCTCCGCTTTCACAGTATCATGATCCTATTCTTAAAAACAGATTCTATTGTGAAATTACACCAACATTTTAAATTGCGAATAATGAAAAACCTAAAGAGAGGCGACAAATTATATAAATATAGGCCTCTTTTTACTTATATACCTTCGTATCCATCTTTTTTTTTTTTTTTTTTTAACAATATATTTACCTACCGGTATCTACATGTATCTGTCTATGTTACTAGCTTTATATACAGAGCTCCTTACTTCCCAAATCCATAGCTGAGGTAAACCATCTAGTCAACAGTATTTGGAAAAAAACCTAATGCTGTTCACATTAATTTTGTAAACCTTTGACTGCAACTATACCATAAGAACTTTATAAATATCTACAACTAGCCTGCGTCACACACAAGCGCACCGTTGGGATGGAATGGTTTTAAATTCCGCAGATCTTAGGCAATCAAAGCTGAAGCAAATTTTCTTACAGTTTCGCTGATCACAGCGAAACCGGCAGCGTTTCTTATGGTGCAAGATAAAATTATGTTCTTCAATTTACAAGTATTTAACTTTGAATCGACCGGACAGAAACAGCTTTCTGACTTCAAAGTTAAGTGCACTCTGCTTCACACATTGGTTCCACCATAGAGGATTCCCTCCCGCTGTGGCATCGCAGGCAATCTGAACATAATTATACCTGACAACTACCAGCCACTCAACACACATCTGACTCTAACTGTTGATTGAATCAGAAAGGTTGGGAAGAGCTTTCGGATGAGGCAGTCTCAAGAAGACTCACCGCACAGTCTCCCGCAGAAATGGTCTTCTACTGTACTGGCGAACGATTAAGAAGATTGGCACTCCCTCTTAAAGTCATCGGAAGTATTCACAACTTCTTCGATGCTCTGAGTCAATTAATTTCATACCTTGTTCATACTTAATTTAGCATAATACGACTGATAAATTGAATGGTCTTCACAATAATGATCTACTCTTACAAGCCCTCACGGGTGCAAAACACTAACGAATAATGCATTAACGTGGAAGAATATTTTTGCATATTCAAGTACCCCAAATGAAATAAAATAAGTTCTATCGGAAAATAAATCTATCTCTATCTTTTTGTATCCCCTCCCCTCCCCCCCCCCTCTCTCTCTCTCTCTCTCTCTCTCTCTCTCTCTCTCTCTCTCTCTCTCTCTCTCTCTCTCTCTCTCTCTCTGCTTTTGTCTGTCTTTTTCTCTCTCCTTTTGTCTCTCTCTTCCCAAATCTCTCGCCTCCCTCTTTTGTCAAAACGTCATCGTTGTATGTCAAAGACAAGTTGTTTCCAAGATCTAGTTGCCAGTGATGAGAAAACCCACCCCATTATTTTGCGATTTTCCATTTAATGTAAGACATTGGGGATGCGAAAATTCCCCTGTGGCGACAAGCCCGACAAGTGAATGGGACACCTCTATTCTCAAGATTGCTCCGTGGCAGAGATTTTCGTGACTTCATTTTGTTCGCACTGGGCACTTTTATTTTCAAAGTTTAACCTCTCTTGTCATCTTGTCACTGTTGTTTTTCGCATTTAAATTAGTCCAAAACCTCAGGGAACCCATTTTACTTTTGCAAGTTTGTGTCTTTTAAAATTCTTCAATATAAGGCTTGCATTAAAAGTGTATAAACCAGCATTTTAGGTTTTCCTTGTTGCATGTCTCAATATTTTTCTAACAATAGTCTTTAATTCGTATTTTCCTGATAGTTCTTCTTCTTGAAGTTATCTTTACATTTTCATGATTTGAAAATCTTTATTTCATAGACAAACAGCAATGACTTTTCGAAACCATTTCTTATATTTATATGCATGCTTACTTGTTCCTGGTTCTCTAGCTATTTTTACGGCCCCTAAGTTTTTTTGAAAAACTTATCCTTAGATGGCTGTTATTTGGTCTCGATTTATTTAGCTCTTCTGGCAATTAATTTAAAAGTTAGAGTAGTGTACCCTTTACAAACATATATGAGTCGGATTCCTTTTTACTAAATTAATTTTACTTTCAGATTTCTAAAAGATGATATCTTGTAAATTTTTAAAACCAGAGTGCTTCTGATCTATTTATGTGCATTTCCGGTCTTCTGAGAATTAAAAATTTGCCCTAAGGAGTTAAAATATATATCGTAAATTTTACGAACAAAAATGAAATTGTTTTAGCAAATTCATTTTAAAATTTTGTTTCGAACAGTCATTGAGCTTCTCGTATTAAAATAGAATTTTGCATTTCAGCAAAATCATGCAGTTATCATTTTGAAAAAGCCCTTGGGCCTACGTTTTCTAAACATGATTTTAAATATTCTGAAGCCACATTTTGTCAGATAACTTAAGATTTTAAAGGAAAATTTTAAGAAAGATCAAAATTAGACTTTTTAAAACTAAACACTTTTTTATTTAACCATCTAAAAAAAATTTAACTATATCCCAGGAGAAATAAGAACCTGGGGAATAAAAGCTTTAAGTCATCATGGACGCTAATACCAAGTAAATCAACAACCAAAATTGCCTAAAATATATTAGTTTATTTCTTTTATTTTTCCCTTCTTAATATTTTTAGCAAACTTACAATTCCTTTAGTATATTATACATACTTCCTTTAATGTTACTTATAATAAGGTTCACATATTTGTATTATTTTAACAGTGTGTATATTTAGAAAAAAAATTCTGAGAAGGAGAATTTAATTTTTTTAAGGATTTTAACTTTGTCTTAAAAACTAGCGGAGACATTACCGGTTTGCATGGATTACTTAAAAAAAACAAGCAGCATGAGTTTTAAAAAAAGTATCAATTTTCTATCGTCACGTCAATCTTGATTGAAATAAAAAGAGTAGTAAACGTTTCGATTTACCTGCTCCCTAATTTATTTACTTTTCTGTGGTCAAAGTTGCAAAATGTTATTTGCGTTGATATAAAAAGGCAATTAAAAAAAAGACAAGAAACAAAACAAACAAACAAAAATAACAATCCCAAAACAAAACACACACTAGATAAAAAAATTATCAAAGTAAGATATAATGGGTACAAATAAAAGAAAAGTGGTGGGGGAAAATCAAGGTACATTCATTAATCTAAGTGAGCTTCTTTTACAACGAACGTCCAAAACATTATGGTCGGTAATCTAAAGGTAACGCAGCTTAACCATAATTATCTCAAAAATGGGTCTGAAAACATCTTGAGGCTCGCAAACTTCTGTGAATTAATAAAACAAATATTTTTCAAAGAACCCATTTTCTTTGTCAATAGTGTGTCTTGATCCTAATACCTTTTTTTCCAGATATTTTTACTCTTTAACTGAAATTTCAAGCTTTTTCGGCAAATACATGCATACACCAGATCAGAGCGTCACGGCAAAGCAATGGGTAGGTTTTAGTCTGAACCCACCCAATGTACTCTTAGCATTATTACGACACCAAACCACAGACTGATCCCGCCAACTCTGACGATAATCCTCAAGTATAAAAAAAGTATAACACAGAATAATGGAGGATAATAGCACTTTTCCTTTTTTACTTCAACTGGAAGAGAAGTACCGGTAATAATTATTTTTTGCTACGAGCCCAGTTGAAGTGTTCCAGTCCTCGATCTGTGGTCAAGATCAAGAAATACTCCCTTGTTTTTGTTGTGCAGAAAACTGTAGAATAAAGCCGCATTTCGCTTGCCTCAACCTGTCAAACAATGAGTCCAACTTATATTGGTATAGATGTTACATTTTATAGTAGTTCTGAAACTAGTCTGTGGTTGTGGGGAATCTCTTCCTTAATTTTTGTCAACTTGTAGGTGTTGCTCCTATTGTTGTTGTTATTGTTGTTGATGTCGTCCTCATCTTCGTCGTCGTCGTTGTTGTTGTTAGAAGCATTTGTTCTGTATTATTGTTCATGATCCGTTTGGCTCAACTGGAGATGGTGCTATTCTCGACATCTAAGCTATGCTTCCTGAATTGTGCAATCTTGTGAACGTTAAGCTGGCATTAATTTTATGTTTGTAAATAATCATGTCAACCTGGTTGTGCTGATTTGTTTGGTTTTTTAACTGTTTTTCTTTTGGTTTCTTAGATTTAGCCTTTTGATTCGTAAATTTATCTTCTTAAGACAAGCCCCAAATATGCCGGATAACACAATGCAGCTACGGTTCATTCTTCAAATTATGTATAATCTATGTATCATCTCTTGACATCGTGATATTTTTTTCATACAATTTTCAGCCTCAAGAAACGCTCAAGACGGAAAACTTATGACTATAATTGACTCATTTGTTCTGATTGGATAGCTTCAGCAACAAGATTTAGGACATAATTATGTCCACTGTGTAAAGCACATTGCTATTCTAGTGACTGAATAGAATTATCTTACTGTTATATGGCCTATCACGTTAAATAAGGAACTCGACCTGGAATCACGAAGAATATATCATCACAGCGCTTTTATAGTTATATATTATGACATGTCAAAAGCGTCAAAAGAAAAACTGGTTTTAAAATTTGACCTTCATGGCACTGAAATGCGAAATTGACACTGATCACCATACATTAAAATTAACCCCTTTATACTTATGTGCAGTACAGTCTGCTTGACATGTATTGCCATTTTATTTTCTTTAACTATGGCAACATAATTTTATAGATATTTACAACAGAAGATATTTTACGCACTGAAAAGTCTCGAAATTGGTCATGTAATCATTCGCTTGAGTTTTTTTTTAGGCCAAACATTGCCCGACCTAGGGCCTTTTGCATATCAAAGTTGAGTCTGCCGAGTAAGAGAAAAGAGTAGAAAAGTTACCTAGTGACAGTGCGAGACTTGAACTTGCAAAGAGGATCCTGCAAATATCAAGGCGGACGCTCTAATACCACCACCATCATCGTCCCTTCAACTTAAAAGCTCACTTGAACATTTTTATGAACATAGTGGATTGTAAAAAAACATAAAAAGACCTTAAATTAAATATTTAACTCTTACGTTCTTATAATTATTTTCTTTATAAGCTTACAAGCTTTTATCTTAACTTAATCTTCCTACTTTAGGGAGATTTTCAAAGATAATCAAACTACTACTATCATGTCTTTCAGGAAAAAACAAAAACAACCCCCCCCCCAAAAAAAAAAAAAAAAAAAAAATATCAACAAAACAAAAAAATATCAACAAAACAAAAACAAAAAACTGGGGCACCTCTATCATGCTTTTGAAGGTTCTCTGAATCTTCAATTATTTATCATTTTCTGAGACTAAAGGTTCATTTGGCAATGTATCGATCATTTATTTCTGGAAACACTTTTTAAGGAGTCGAACAAAATTCTTCTTTTTAAAAAAAAATGTAACAAATTATCTCCTATATCTGAAGGAGAAAATCCATTTATCTTAGCTGTGCTCAGTGCTTCTTCAATCTTTATGGGTCTTAAGTGGTGTAGAATCGGAATCACTTAAACCATTTCGAACGTATCCCTGATCAATGATGGTCTGAAAACTTTGAGATTGTGGATCTTTGTAACTTTATGTTTATGTTTATAACCTACAAGCTGGACTCCATAAACACTAAATGGAAGACGGTTAAGAAACAGTATTTCTAGAACCAAACTTCTACACTGTAGAACTTAATAACTATTTAGATAAAAGTTATAAACTCTGTCCAAGTTTCTAGTGGACCTCAATAGACCTATGGTGTTTCAGACTGTATTCATTTCTTAACTCTTTTTTTTTTTTTACCATATCTTTCTGTCTAAACTTGCACGCCTTTGAACACCGGTTACGGCGCCAGTGGTTTTAAACGGCGTAGGTTTCTTGGTGCAGACGCTATTGATTCTCTTTGTGAGAAAAAGTAAAAGCAAGCTCAGACGTTTATAAAACCGCATTCCCTACTGATATGAGAATGAAGGAAATGTTTTAAACTAACTTGTAGATCCATTTATTACTAATACTAAGTTAAAATCGCTTTTTTGCTTTGAAAAAAAAAAATACAACAACACACACACACACACACAAAAGCACAAAAAAACAAAAAAAAAACGAAAACAAAACAAAAACAAATCAAAAAACAAAACAACGCAGTTTACGATCTGTAACCCCGGGGCGAACATGGTTACTAATGATTAAGATGTGGTTCGAAACAGAATTGAAATAAATGGCTTAGACTATAATGTGAAATATGATAATATCCTTTAGTGCTCGCACAACGGGGATTACACAATTATGTTCTTATTTTAATTTTTAATTCATGCTGGTGTAATAACTGGAAATACAATGACCGACCTTTTGAGTTATTTAACAAATTTTGGTCCTTCTGACTTTAAATTTAGAATTTTTTCAAAAGTGCATCCTTTAATGAAATGAGACGTTTTCAATTGCGAAACACTGTAACAAGAAAAACTGACAAATCTCGCGAATTGTGCTTTATAAAAAACAACTAATGTCTTTTAATGCACATATCTTATTACTTTCTTAAAGATATCTCTTATTGAGAATGTATAACTTCTATAATGGCTGTGAATCTAAAAGTAAATGTATGCGTGGAAAGGATCCGTCCTGATAGATGACATAATGCAGCGCCAGAAGGACTAATTCTATTTTGCCGTTATGAATTGGGATTTTTGTACTCTAGAATTCCAAGAAATTGCGCACAAAATTTTGATGCATTAGAATATTACCAAACGTCAGGCTAGCTAGACAAGGTTGATCTGAGTGGTCCTCTAAGCTTAAACACAAGCCAGGACAACAGGTCTGCGAGCCTTACATTTATGTGAATGTTGGAATCAATAGTATGATGGGGATTGCAAACTTAGTTTTCCCTCGAAGACTCAACCTTCCTTTAACAACTCAAGCATTATGGGGTATTCAAGTAATACATACTTCCCATTCTCAGATTTATTGTATAGATACTCTAAAATAGGAGTATGAGTTCAGCTATTCTATTTGATGTAAAATAAATACTTTATGCAAAGCAGATATGTATATGATCATACTTGTAAAATGTTTTTCCCCTTAAATTTAAAAAAAAAATCGATTCCTTCCATATCAGAGAAATTTATAACAACATTCTAATCCTTCTTCCTGTAATCTTGTCCTTTCTTTATGCACTTCTGTTTATTTATCAAAAGAGAGAAAACAATTGTCAGCAATTCAATTTCAAGTTATACGAACTCATATATCTAGTATCCACTCGATTTTTAGTTCAAATATTGTCGGAAGATTCATTAATATACTAATCTAAGATGAATACAACGATGTGATGTTCTATAATAAACATGTCTAACTTTTACCAGTTATGACCAGAACTGACTAGATTTAAGGTAGAGACAAAACAAATCGCAGTAACGTTACTGGTAAACTTCTTTATGTTTAGCCTTGGTATGGTAAGTTATTTTTTAAACAGTTTTGTCCTATCTTTTCTGTATCAGGACGAATTTCTTCCAGCTGCAGTGCGAAGAATCCTTTTCTTCCCCTTAAGAACTGAGCGATGAGTCTCGTTATCTCAAATAAATCTGTGCCTTGTCTCACATTTAAAAAAAAAATCAATTTAATTATTATTTTTTCTTCTGTTCGTCCAACGTTACTCTTTTTGTTTGGATGAAAAACGTTTTCCATGATAATGAGGTTTTAAACTAAACATGTAACTGCTTTGTGGAAAGAAAAGACTTCTCAAACATAAGGAAAATATGTTTTAATCGTTTTATAAATAATATTGATGGAGTAGGATTTCATCAGAATAAAATTCTAAGATACCAGTGAGAGAGTGTCATCAAAACGGAATAGCTTTGGAATTCAATGACCTTATCAAATCAAATCCGATAAAGTAAAAAATGAAAAAAAAAATTTCATGACATTTTGCAAAGCTTTTGCTGAATTTTTATACGATACCAGAGTTGTCTTCTCTTTGTAGAATGAAAAGACTTATCCCGGAATCCTTGAGACTAGGGCAAGCTTAGTTTAATAATAATAATATTAAACAAAAAAAAAAAAAAAAAAAGTAATGTCTGGCCCCTCATTATCCATCGATCGATATGTCTGTATATGGTTCCGAGTCTTCACTCTGCTGCAATAGGCTTAACCGTACTCAACACAACTAATGGGTGGTGAGGATGCTGACAATTATGATAACGAAGTTGACCAGCACATAATCTTCTCCAGACATTGTGCTGTCAGCGTGAGGTCAAAACATCAATACAAATATTGATCAGGCTACAAATAAGTGTGAAAGCCTCTGTCAACCTTAAATAGTGTTTATACTTGATGCATCATTTTCTTGTTAATTAAATAAGATGGAAAAGAAACGTCACCATTTCTTTTCTTTACGGTGTAATTTATTCGTTGTTGGATACCTTCACCTTGTTATCGTTAAAATCGTAATGATGAATTTGACATTTGCTGTTCATTTGCATCGCTGAAGACTTTTCTAGACTCTCGACTTGCATTTCTTACCCAAAAGTAGATTAGAGCCTTTATATAGATTTTGAAAAAGAAAGATGCAACAAGAAAGGTAGAGAGAATGGCAGAAATAGAAAGAAAGGAAAAGAAAGAGAAAGAGATAATAGAGAGAATGAAATAAAATAGAGAGAGAAAGAAAGAGATAGAGAGAGAAAGAAAGAGAAAGAGAGAGATAGAGAGGGAGAAAAAGAGCGAGAGAGAGAATGAGCAAGAGAGAGATAGAGAGATAGATAGATAGATAGATAGATAGAGAGAGAGAGAGAGAGAGAGAGAGAGAGAGAGAGAGAGAGAGAGAGAGAGAGAGAGAGAGAGAGAGAGAGAGAGAGAGAGAGAGAGAGAGAGAGAGAGAGAGAGAGAGATCAAGTTTTCATGTGGTTTTTTAAGTGGAGTTTTGTAAAATAATAGATGTTAAACAAATTCATCTTCGCAAAATCTTTGAAAAAAAGCATTTTGAAATGGTGCTTTTCAAATTGCTTGAAAATAATTTACTTTGTTAATATGATGCTCAGTGATGTATTGTTTTTTTTTTATCCTTTCAGTACATAACATTGCAGGTTATTTACATAATCATTCATTTCACAAGACACAGCTCCACTCATGATTCGCGATAGCAAACACGCAAACAAAATATGTATTATCCATTCAGATTCACTGACGGTTTAGGAAATCATTAATGCACAAATCCTCTCATTTCATCAAGGTGCAGGGAGTCTGTTTCAGTCAACAACCTTTCCAGGTGGAGGCACTTCTCGTTTTCTGAGAGGGTTTTGGGAACACGGCAAACGGATTTTGTTGGAAATTTCACAGTTTTTGGGAGCAGGCTGTATCTTTATTTCACAGACTCAATAAGACATCTTCAAAAATATCCATTTAATTTTTTTTCTACCTGTGGCAACAATAAATAAGCATTAATATGGCTTTGTATTCAATGTTTACAAGCTTTGTTTGTCACGATTTGAAATTTTTTCTCTTCCATTTTTATTAGCCTCTTTCTGAATTTACGTTTATGGTGTTACCATAGATAGTAAACGGAGGAAGCAAAAATTCTACGGTTTCGCTTTTCTCGTCCTAGTTGAATTAAATAGAAATAATAATTGTAAAGTGTCAGGCGTCACAATTTTTTAGCTATCGTTTCCTGTTGTCCATTAGTTGAACTGATTATTCATTTCATTATAATTATGGCCCCTTATATTATAATTCTTAGTAATCTTACTGCATCTCCATAATGCGAAAGGCCTATGTATCTTTCTTTTTATATATGACTGTATTGTTTACTTATCTTGGTTTTTTTTTTTGTCTGGTGAATGCGTAAATCTAAAACTTCTATTGTTTTGTAGACTTTAATTGTTGCCTGGTTTGTTTTTCATGCCATAAATTTGGCGACGACTTTTATACGAAGATCGCTGTTTCTGTCGGGTCAAGGAGTTGCTTGTTGAATGGGATCCGACCCATCTATCAGACATCCTAGCCTAGAATCGAATCTGAACCTCCTACAGATCAGTCTAAATCTAAACAATGTTCGAAAATGATAAATACAACGTTCCCCGTTACTTAGAAAAATGAAAAGAGAAAAATGTCGAGAAGAACTTCTCTGTGACTCCTCTGGAAAATCTAATTTTCTTTTATCTCATTTCGTTGTTAGTCCCAGCTGCGTTGTCATGAAAAAGAAGTATGATACAAAAGGAGTTTAACCAAATTCATTTACGTGATGTCTAGACGTCGCACTGGTCGCAATGTGAAATGGGAAAAATGACAAGAGAAACATTGATCAAAACTACAGTCCATTATTCCAAGGTATGGGGAGTTGTTTATAGTCTCTTGCAAGATCTTGTTTTGCACCCACAAAAAAACCTGTTCACACATGTATCTGAACTTTGAAATAGGAGAATGAGAAAAGGAAGGAGGAAGAAGAGCATGAGGGGTAGAAGAAGAAGAAGGAGAAAAAGAAGAAGAAGGAGGAGGAGATGAAGAAGAAGAAGAAGAAGACGAGGAGAAGTGGGAGAGGAAGGTAAAAAACTCAAAAAAAGGAGAAGAAATACAAATGAAGAAATGAGAAGAAAAAGAAAAGCCAAAACTAGAAAAAAAGAACAAAAAAATAGAGTATAGATAGGAGAAGACAAAAAGAAATTTGAAAAGAAAAGGTAAAAGAAAAGAAAGAGAAGTACATAAAGAAACGAAAGAGACTAGGATGACGATGATTTCTTTCGGACAAGGGAACTCAAATTTGTCGTAAGACGCATTGTCCTTAAGATATCTTATGCCGGTATCTATTAGCTTTCCTTAATCCAAAGGCATATTTTTTTTAAATCTCTGCACCCCCCATCCACCCATTTTCAGTTCTCTTCTCTCTTTTACTTGGAACATTATTTAAGTTAGGATCATTGTCCTCTCGACCGGGTACTGCCCACAACAACACATTACATTAGTGAGTGCGTCAACTAAGCGAGGTCGCATCGGGCAAGAGAAAATCACAAACTTATGGCCTTAACAGTACATTATGTTGTCCAAGACATGCTTATTTTTTCCTGGTTGAAAATATCAAAGGTGGTGAAATAGTCTATTCAGTAATTATTATAACGTTCAGTTTCTTGAGATATCGGATAGAAAGATCCAGCCTCTCTCAAATGCAACACCATAGTAGTACGAACAAAAGTGAGAATTACTTCAGCAGTTTTGATCGTTTGTGCAATGTATCATTAAAAAAGGAACATTACTGGTAGAATAATTCACAACTGCATAAAATAAGTAAACGATAATTAAAAAATAATCATAACACGATAACAGAATAATCTTATTATTGTTGTTGTTGCTGTTGCTGTTGTTGTTATTGTTATAATTATTGTTATTATTATATTAAAGGTTTTTTTTAATCGATTAAGCTATGACTTTCAAATACAAAGTTACGGGTAAAATTAAATGTTAACTTGGCCAATGTTTAAAGATATTCTTATAATGTATCAAAATTTAAATTGTAAAGTCATAACAATCTTCTCGTTCATATTTCTATATAGACTATAACAAGTTGGATAACCTAAAATGGTCATGATCATAGCTGACGTATTCATTGATAACCCACCATAGCGCTTCAATTAATTTGAACTTGCTGCGTTAAAAAGATTTCTTAGTTGCTTATACAAGACCCAGGGTTTTTACATTTGTACTGTCGTGATAAGAATCGATATATATATAGACTTAGAGTATAAAGTGATAATGGTACACGTGAGGCCACTGATAAAATTTAGTAGGTTTTATTAAGGACAACAGATCCACATTTACTACCATGTTCAGAAGAATCATAAGCACATGTCTTTCCCTCAGCAGTATACTATTTTCATGAGAAAATTCCTTGCCTACTCGTTAACGTAACAAACGTGTTCTTTATGACAGCAGACTCAAGCTAATTACTTGATCCCTGACTAACAAACCTTATGCATTAGTCTGGTGGACTAAAAAAAAGACATGTATAATTTGTCTGTCCTTCGCTTCATTTAAGTTAGACGTAATGTAACGAAATATTGGCGAATGGTAAATATCCTGAAAGTCTCAAAGAATACGCGTGTATTATTCAACTCCTTAAGCTTTTAGTTCAATATCCTCAAGAATCTTTTATGGAGAAGGCAGCTTTCTGCCAGCCAAGGATGGAACTGGTTAAATGGGATCCCTTTCTAATTTTCTTCCACCAAATAACATGTAACACCACCTCTAGGAATCGAACTAGAATCTCTTGGATGCCAGTCCAACGCTCTATCCAATGAACTATCTTGCGCTTTCCTATTGCCTCCAGTCCCTGTCTCAATCAATTTTCATCGGTTAGATAATAACTCACTTCGCTGAACCCATATCAATTTCTGGACTGTAATAGATTCTAATTTTTAAAATCTATGCTTTTTATCTCTGTCTGTCTATCTATCTGTCTGTCTGTCTGTCTGTCTCTCTCTCTTTCTCTCTCTTTCTCTCTTTCTCTCTCTAATATATATGTCTTTCTAACTATATATCTATCAATCCATTTTTAAAGGAAAGTTTGTATAATTCTCCACGCGCTTGTCTGATTTTCGTCGCATAATCAGCCCCTCTGATCTCCATTTTACTCGGTTATTATCAAATAGCTTATCCCTCCTACAATGTTTCTGTCCTTTTCCTTATCGGGCCTATCACACAACTTTTATCTCATCTCTAGCAACCATAGTGTCTTGTGGATATGCGCTTCTATAAAACAAACCAAAACAAAACAAAGCAAAAAAGGCATCCCAACTCTTTGTTCCAAAAACAGTCTGTTGAACAGCCGATCTGGTTTGGAATTCCCCAATGAATTCGGAACATAATTATTGGTGTTACAAGACACTTTCGTCTTCGTGTGAAGCTGCAAGAAAACAAGGTTTCGACATTTTTTAAAAGGTAAACATACCGACAGCAATAGAAAGTAAAGTGGTATTTTCTTGGCTGCTGAAAAGTTACTTAGCTCCACGACCCTCACAATAGCTCTCAATGACTATTATATTAGCTGATCTCTACCGGAACAAATTAAAGTAGGTGACCCACGCTCAGAGTATTTCTACTCGGCCCGCTTTCTTAGACATGTCTTATTTAATATTTTATTCTTGTTATTAATTTTTGTCTTTGGTTTGTACTTTTAAATTTTTTTTATATACATGTGTTGTTCGACGTCGTCATTGATGTTTTATAAAATAAAACCAAAAACCAAAAACCAAAAAAAAAAACAACCTACTTTGATTTCTATTGTTTTTTTTTTATTATTGATTTTCTTGTTACGTTTCTTCTTTATTCTACTTTCTATTCTTCGTTTCTTTTTTCACCCCCCCCCCCCTTTCCGCACCATTCTCCTTCTATTTTTCAATTGTGGTTCCCTTTTTCATTCTCCTCCCTCTTCACCTCCTCCTTTTTTTTCTATTTCTACTTCTCTACCTACTTTTTTGTATTCTTTTAGTTCTTGTTTTTGCTATTCTTCTAGTAGTTTTTGTCTCTTGTTCTTGTTATAGTCTTCCTTTTCTTTGTCAGAGTTGTCACCACCTCTTTCCTCAAATTCTTCCTTTTTTATTTCTTGATACCTGATCCAAATAATTTTGTCTCACCAAGAATGAGTAAAGGACTAATGGTAACTTTACAGACTTTGCATGACTCTATTTTATAAAGAATAATTTGAGCATGAATTTTACTTTAGAAATTTAATAGTATCCCACTATTCTGCAGACTTTAAGTTTCATTATATACTAAAAAAAAATATGCTAGACACAAGCACTTTATTGTCGACCCCCTCTTCCTCTTCCACGTTAGCTTATCAGGGAGATAAAACTATTTCAGCTGCGTTCGTATTGGTAACAAATTCTTGTTTTCCGAAAAGACACACACAAACTGTCATAAAGCACACGCAGCAATCCAATTTTTCTTCCACACACATACACCTAAAAATACAGTTTAAAGAAGGAAAAAATGACTATGCTCAATACTGTGGTTCTCTAATATCAACAATGTGAAAAAGAAATCAATGTAACAATATATTACTGCCTGCATTTTGTCTATTATAATAATGGCCAACAAGTACTTGGAACGAAAAGTACTCTGAAGGAGTACTGAGGCATGTTTAACAATTTAGATCAACAACAATTACACACACACACACACAAAGAAGAAAACAAAAAAACAACCGCAAATATGGCTGCTGATGCTGCGGCTGTTGCTACAACAAGAGCAATTACTGCTGCTGCTGCTGCTACTGCTACTGCTACTGCTACTACTACTACTACTACTACTACTACTACTACTACTACTACTACTACTACTACTACTACTACTACTACTACTACTACTACATTACTACTATCACTAGTACTATTAAGTATTAGTGACACTAATACAAAGAATTATACTCTTGCTTCCTTTACCACCAATCCTATTTCTAGATTTATATCACATTTTTCCCCTCCCTATTGGTCACGTTTGAAACTGGGTCCTATCTCTGCAGTCTTTAGACCGTATGGATTGGAGACTCAGCAAGGTCAGTTTCCGATTCGATCACCACAAGCCGCGAGTGTCCTGTCTCCAGCGATCATAAGGAGAACCGCTCTCACTGAACACATCTAGATCTACTTTTGTTTAAAATTCTTGAGTGAAAGGAAATAACGGGAAATTGGAAGATACGTTGGCAGGCTGTTTGGCCTCGTTCAAATTGAAAGATTAGCGCAAACCTCTCTCTCTCTCTCTCTCTCTCTCTCTCTCTCTCTCTCTCTCTCTCTCTCTCTCTCTCTCTCTCTCTCTCTCTCTCTCTCTCTCTCTCTCTCTCACACACACACACACACACACACTCACACACATACAAACACTCTGAATCTGTCGCTGTGCCTCTTTTTTCTGTTTCTATTCGACAACCCTCAACAAACGCGTGGAAGAACATCCTTTCATCGTAAAGTTGATAGAAATTGAGAGCTTTTAGACTGATCTATTCCTAGCCGAGGCAAAGATCTCCAGAGAGAGCGATTGGTTTTCTTCTGTATGGGCAAGTTTGAACTGAAAAACAAATTAATAAGCGAAACAAAATAAAACAAAAAAAACCCATAAAAATATAAAAAAAAAAAAAATTCTGCTCTACATTTCGAAATTATAAAAATAAATCAACAACAACAACAAAAAATTAAAAAAAAAAAATCTGCCATAGGCTAAATTGTAACGCGTAGCGTTACTAGAAAAGAAATTTTTATTTTTAAATAATGAAATGAGGTCGGAGCTATCAGTCACCCCCTATCTATTCTTTATGTATTTGAGCTGGATCCAATTTCCCCCTAAAGAAGAAAACAACAATAAAAAAACACCAATATCGAGTGGGTTTGACCTTTATATCAATTCATAGCCCAAAAAACGGAAGAAAGAAAGAATTATTTTTTTCTTTTCTTTCTCTAGTTTTCACTAAAAATATTCCCAAGATATAATCAAGTCTGTGCTATTTAGATTTAAAAAAAGGAATTGATGTTTATAACGTGATAACATTTTGGTTGTTTTTATTTTTTTATAGCCTTACGGTGACGATTATGCGTGTCCACCCGAAGTCTCTACATGCCCCCATCTCCTATTAATTTTACCGAGTAGATAAGCGTCCGAAAATCCTTGATTCAGCGTGTAGGAGTTTGAATCTATTAGGACCAGTCCGTGCACCTGAACACCAGTACCTCACTGAAAAAGGTGTCGCTACATAATGTGATAGAAATACTTTTTTTTTTGTAACAAATTAATGATATTTAAATTTAACATTGGTTTTTTATGGCATTCAATTCAATCATTTCTACGGAAAGGCATTAACAAATGGACGGGTGATATTTTAATGCAGGTGAACAAATGCAAAAAGCACACACTCCTGCTGACCCCCAGCAAATTAGGAGTCTTTTTTTTTCAAATCCCAGAACACTTTATTCTATATATTTTTCTATGTAGATGTAAACTAACAAAAAGAAAAAAAATGTTCAGAGATGCCGTGTACTTTATACATGTATTGGAAAATATAGATTGTGATGAATCAGAGATTAGCCATTTAACCTCTCGCTATAAGAGAGCGAATTTTGACTCTCCGAATTTAACTCAAGATCATCTTAAACGATTTTTTTTTGGATTACTATGAATTCCCGCCAGAAGATCTACTTACTTGTGGGAGATGATAGCTTTATATATTTTAACCAATGCGATAGTGAATGTTTACAAGGATCTACAAATAGGTTTGGATTTTTACTAAATTTACTATTTTTATTATTCAGCCTCTTGCATTGTGTCTTCAAAGATCATTTTCTAAGAGTAGCAGAGAATGATGTAACCACTCTCCTACTCCTATTCGAGACAACTTGAATTAATTGTTAATGTGTCAGGGAAAAATTGATTTACTGTCTATTAGTCAATGGATGGATAATGTATAGGCTTGAGACTAGTGATAAAGACTATAAACATCTTTTCCCACTTCCCATTATGACAGCAAAATAAAAATAAGTTCGGTTTTTTCGAAATTTTTTAAAATAATACTCTGAAGAAGATGGCGATATTATCAGGAGAAACCGCGATCGGCTGATTTGACGATTCAAAATAGCGCTGGGTTTTGAACTGTTACATGTAAATTATGTAAATCTAGCTGGTAGACTCGCGTAGGTGGTGCTCCAGATTAAGCGATTTCAAATCAATCACCACTTCCTATTATGATGGCGGAGAATATCTGAGAGGAATTGGATCCGCCCATAATGATTGATATAACTTGTCAATTTATATGATCGACATGATAGAACTCCTTTCAAATCAGCATCCTGCCAGGACCCATAACATCCAAACCGACGTTTAGTCTTTCTAAACCCAACAGTAAACGCTTTTAGATACAAGAAGAAAGCTTAGGAATGAGATTGATCACAACCGCTGACAGAACGAAAGAAATAAAAAATACAACAGGAAAGATATTATAGCGCGAGGATGTGTGTGTAAGAAAGATAGAGAGATAGAGAAATACAGAGACAGGATATCTATGTGTGTATGTAAAAGAGAGAAGTGGAGAGAGAAAGGCTAAAAAAGAGATAGATGGATAAATAGAGAGAGAGAGAGAGAGAGAGAGAGAGAGAGAGAGAGAGAGAGAGAGAGAGAGAGAGAGAGAGAGAGAGAATGAAGCAGAAAAGAGATAAGACGGAAGATTCATAAGCAACACGTATTGTTTTGGCGGAAGTACCATAGGCGGAAAAAAAGTATTGCAGATCGATATTAGTATTATGTTTATGTTATGCAATCAAACGGAGATCGCACGTATAGATAATGCTCTCTTTGTCAGATTCAAGATTCAATCAGATCTTTTGCCTCGATCAGGATTGGAGGTCCTACTTAGGAATGGGAAAGGATAAACAAAAGAGACAAATCCTATTTATTTCGAGGGGCATAAATTGTAATATTTCTTAAACGGCAATTGCTTTCCATTTAACGAAATATTTCAAGAAGAATTATTGCCGATTCATTAAAATAATTTTCTTGAAGCACTACAGTAGCACACATCGTTTCAAGGAAGAACTCCTATCTTATGCAGGCTTAAATCAATTAAATACCATTAACACATTAGTCCTTACCATAATCATAAAATGAAATTACAAAATTCTCCCCCAAAAAAGAAAGAGAGGAAGCACAAAAATGTGCAAAATAAACGGAAACACATAATAAAGGGAAGCAATGTTGTATTTTTGCAGTGAAAACTAAATGTCAATTACTTAATTGTCATTGACAATACATTTCAGGTACTCTGTTTTGATGTGTTTACAACAACTAAAAACTAGAAACATAGATCTATTTAGCAAAACACTTACGAGAAAAAATAAAGCAACAAATCGTCGAGTGAATGCGCCATAACTGGACTCTTCTAATATCTTACTTGATAACCAAGAACTTTGGCTGAGGGGCAAAGGATACAAATATCTCAGATAATTGGCTTGTGATTACAAGATGAAGAGCAGTCTCGGAGAAAATTAACCACCCTAGAGGGGTCATCATACGCTGCGCTAATCAACTTGCCTAACCCGAAATCGAGAAGAAGAAAGAGAAGCAAACCTTATCAATCAGAAGAGGTGAGGGAAGAGAGTGAGACAAAGAGACATAGAGGCAGGCGACATTCTCCAAGACAGACACTAAGGCAAGACACAGACAGGCTGAGAACGACAAAGATGTTCGGAGAAATAGAGATAGATGCATGAGTAGTCAGATAGAAAGATAGATTGATATACAGAGAGTGAGTGAGAGAAAAAGAAACAGAGAGAGAGAGGGAGAGAGAGAGAGAGAGAGAGAAAGAAAGAGAAAAAGGGGGGGGGGGGGGAGAGAGAGAGGGGCGCTTAATGAGCTAGAGAGAGACTACAATATATAACAGAAATAGGGAAAGAAAATGGAGACATAGAAAAAAGTTTGGATAGCAAAAGAGAGAGGAGGAGAGAGAAAGACGAAGCCAGTGAAAAAAAGTGACAGAGAGACAGAGAGAGATAGAGATAGAAAGGGATAAATTGGAATAGACAAAGAGGCAAAGCTGGAGGAAGGACGATGGATAAAGACAAGATCTACTGATTAAAGGGTGAATAGAAAATGGAAAGAGAGAGGTGGCGGTGGTGGAAGCGAAGACTAAGACAGACAGAGACAGGCAGAAAGGAAGACAAGGAGAGGTAAGAAGAAAGAAAAAGATAAAGAAAAAGAAAGAAAGAGAGAGAGAGAGAGAGAGAGAGAGAGAGAGACTGGGAGAGAGAGAGAGAGAGAGAGAGAGAGAGAGAGAGAGAGAGAGAGAGAGAGAGAGAGAGAGAGAGAGAGAGAGAGAGAGAGAGAGAGAGCGATAGATAGATTTTTGAACCGTGTACATTCAAACTGGCATTTTTTTTTATTTGTAAAAAACCAAAATTATCAACAAAAAAAAAATGGGTCATTGTGATTTACGCCAAAGAAGAGAAGGCTCTGTTTGTTGTCATGTCATATCGCCGAAAGGAAATAAGATTATCGACATCAATGATCCAAAGATGAAACATGAAACACAACATTTTTAACTTCTAATATCATGCCCTCAAGTTGTAGCAACTTCTTCTATTTACTTATTTATTATTATTTTTTTTAATGGGAATCTTATTAACCTTTACAATACAGGAATAATTGCAATCCGCATGCATCTGAAGTAGTAATTTTTAACGCCCTTGTCTTCTCTTTTCCCCTAACGATAACTCCTTTTTTGTTTGTCTTATGCGGGGATTTCATTCTTTTGGGCGCAAGCAAAAGCTGTGAATGGGTTTAGTTTTCATCACTTTTAAAGCTTATTATCTTATTATCTTTTATCATCGGAATTTTCGGACACATTATTATCTTTGTTTTAATTTAGATCCAAATCGTGGAATTTTGAGCACACCACGAAATATTACATGAAACCTTTCTTTAATGCGCGTAGAATTATGAGATTATGAATTTGAAACGGTTTTGGCAGGAATAGACTTTTTTTCTCCATATGAATAGCTAAGTTTCTCCTCTCTTTATCGCTGCGGAGATGCCCGAAAGTAATTTAGGTAATATCTGACTCATTGTTTATTTTAATGACTCTAGCCTATCATAGAGAGTCATAGAAGACTTGTTCTGGCGGGGACTGTATAAACAGGACGTGGAGTAGAGATAAATGGTGCCTTTACGAGACTAAAGAATTGAAACCATGCAATGACGCACAGTAGAAAACAGCTAGTGATAAGATTTAGAGCTTTGTGATACATGACGGGAGATCTCAAGGAGAGGAAAAGAATGGGGGCAGCACAATATAAGAGTATTCTGCATTCTAAACAAGCCAACACAAATAGAGCCTCAAACTCACCCATGGGCGGTGTCAAAGTCGAAGCAAAGAAGAATATTCCTGCAAATAATCAGGGCGGACGCTCTAGGCTCACAGGCCCCAACGCTCCACAGCTCGGCATGAAATGAATTGTGCGACAGTGATTTATGAAATAAAACCTTGTTCTGGCAATGACATGACGGCCACAATAATTTCCGATGTCAGCTTAGATAACTCAATGTACTTAAACCATTTCCACTTTGCTTTTGGGTAAAACCTGTGTTTATTTTGGATAAATAAAGCTGGAGCTATTATCTGTTTCTACGGAACGAGTAAAGAGAAAGGATCATTTCAATTACAATAAGACAATAGCTGCAAGCTTTTATGTGCAAAGAAACATCGGAAACCTTAATGGTTAAAACCTGCATTAGCACAAGAGTTATAGTCTGTATTCCTTTAGTATAGCATTATATATCCCTATCTTCGACTGCCAATAAATCCTTAGAAGGATCTTTAGACTGTTTACTCACTTGCCGTCTTTCCGTCTAGTTTTTGCGTAACTTCAATCAAAAGAAAGCCTTCAAGGAACAATCAAGTCTTATCTTAGCTTATAGCGATTTAGTTTCACAAGTTAACGGTGCTCATGTTCAACATGTATAAATAACCAACAGAACCTTCATCAGGAAAATATAAACGCGATTCAATATTCAAAAGCATAGGATCATATCAGGTCAACTTTCATACCTATCAGGTCCACAGCTTAATGATTTAAGCATTGAAAAACACCTTTCCCCCTGAGAGTTGAAAACAATATATCTTTTCTCTCTCTCTCGAAACTTATTAAAATGCATTTTTAAATAGATTTGAGGAAAAAAAAATAAAATGTTGTTCTGAAGTTCAGTCTAGATCTGGATCTAAATATTGTGGAACAAATTCTAGCTTTAGATCCAGTCGACCATTTTTTTTTCTTTTATTTTCCCTCTAGCAAGCTTAAATACTGCTGAACCGCGGAACATTATTATGTTTCTTTCTTCAACTTCTATTCTTTCATACCCTTCTCTTTTTACAGTGAATATTGGCCGGTATTTATAGAATATAAAATAACTTTTCAAAAAAAAAAAAAAAAATGAGCTTTTGTCATGACTTTTAAACAGCGTCCAGTTCTTGTTATCTTATATTATATCAGCCATTATCAGCGCTCCAGAGGAATCGAAATTCTCAACTTTTTTTTTAAAATATAGAAGCATTATTAGGAAGAAAGATGTAGATATCCTGCTAAACCTCACAAAATTAACCGGAAACAATGATGGATTATTTGGATAAATGAGCCACAGCTTAAAGAATATCCTATTCACATGTTTAAGAAAAGCAAATGCTCTTTTATTTTTAGTAAAACTGTCCAAACTGGGCAAAATAATGGCTTGACTTGATGAATGAGCCGCTCAATCGGAAGTCATAAACCCTAGTCATTCCAAAAACTAAGATTCGCATACCCAGGGAGATGTAAACTTTATTTTTTATATGATGAATTGATTTGGACGCTTTTGGTGTCACAAGACATTCCTTTTAACTACGATAGAATATCTGTCAAATTGGGTTGAAATTCATTCAGAGATGAACTTTCCAGAGTGTCAGAGTGTTCCGAAGTTTTAATGACATTTTATTACCTATGTCAAAAAACCCATAAAGTTTGCGGATCGCGGAGAACCTCTGAATTCTGTCACAGGTAAACACTCTGTGACTTGTGGGCACTGCCTTCGATTAATAAAAGTTTTTGGATTTTTGTTGTTATTGTTGTTGTTGTTGTTGTTGTTGTTGTTATTGTTGTTATTGTTGTTGTTGTTGTTGTTGTTGTTCTTTTATGTCACAAAGAGCATCGTTACACGCATTGGAACAGAAGTACTTTTTTCCTGGCTTCCATAAAATTCAATTTTTTCAAAGTGATACACTATATCGCCTGTTCTCAACCAACAAAGAAATCCCTTCAAAGCGCCTAGCCCTAAAATTGAAAGTCAGGTGATTCTGTTCTTTCCTAATCTATTTGAAGATTCCTTTGAGCGCTTCTTAGAAGGCTATGAAGATGAGGACTGTTGTACAATGACCTAATTCACTTTCGTCTCATGCAGGAATTATCTTGGTGTCATCGAAATATTGCCAAACTTAATCTTTTAAAGTTCTTGTTAATTTATTACATTGAATTCATCTCAGCTCATATTCCCTATAGCCATGGGAATACTTTACGTCTCTGATGTTTTCCTACACAAGCCCTTTTCTGGTGTCAAATCTATAAATTTACCTGTAGTTTGATTTTAAACCCTGAAATCTTTTTTGAAGACAAACTCGTCGATTTCTTACAATAGTTGATTCTTTCTTTTGTTATGAACCTTTTTACAAAAAAAAAAAAAGTGCAGAACCAGAAAAGCCTTCCAAGCTTGACTAAAACGTCAGGTCTGTTTCCTGTGCTCATCAGACATGAGTTAGCTAAAGGATGTCCCTGGTAACATGCTGATGTTTTGCAGCATATAGAATGTTCCTGAAAATAATAATAATAATAATAATAATAATAATAATAATAATAATAATAATAATAATAATAATAATAATGATAGTAGTAGTAGTAGTAGTAGTAGTAGTAGTAGTAGTAGTAGTAGTAGTAGTAGTAGTAGTAGTAGTAGTAGTAGTAGTAGTAGTAGTAGTAGTAGTAGTAGTAGTAGTAGTAGTAGTAGTAGTAGTAGTAGTAGTAGTAGTAGTAGTAGTAGTAGTAGTAGTAGTAGTAGTAGTAGTAGTAGTAGTAGTAGTAGTAGTAGTAGTAGTAGTAGTAGTAGTAGTAGTAATTCTATTAATACATTGATTAAAGTTGATATCTTCTCTTATGGAATGCTAAGCAACTAGTTTGTATAGACCAAAAGGTTACCAGTTTTCAAACGAATGAATTCTTAAAGATATTTGCTTAAAATAGAACATTAACGAGTCAGGGATGTTGCCTCGAGACGACCTCCTGTGAGAAACTTGACCAGCGTTGATGAGAAAATTACGTCCCGTGAGATGCTTTCTAATGAGTGTCGGGGCTTCTCAAGGATATCGCGGGCTATAGGCTATTCTGGTTTTGATATTGCGATTGTTACATAATCTAGTCATATCGATTTATGGATGTGGCAAACAAGAGGAATACATAGAAAACTGAAAAGAATGTATATATATATATACAGAGAGAGAGAGAGAGAGAGAGAGAGAGAGAGAGAGAGAGAGAGAGAGAGAGAGAGAGAGAGAGAGAGAGAGAGAGAGAGGCAGACAGACAGACTTGCTAACAGTTACAAATATACTCAGTAAAGTGATAAGATACAGAGACAGCTTCAAAAGCAGAGAGATAACAAAAAAACTTAGGCTAAAAGGAGGAATATTTTGCAAGAATTATGCCGCAAATGGATAAGGAATTCTAGTCCCTCCAAGAGAGAGAGAGAGAGAGAGAGAGAGAGAGAGACAGAGAGACAGAGAGAGAGAGACAGAGACAGAGAGAGAGACAGAGAGAGAGAGAGAGAGAGAGAGAGAGAGAGAGAGAGAGAGAGAGAGAGAGAGAGGGGGGGGGGGGCGTCTAAAAGGAAATAGGCATACAATTTATACCTACGGGACAAAAAAAAACACAGCTATAGATTCAACAAGGATTTTGTATCATTACTGACGAAGCTTATAAAGTGAAACGTTTATAGGTCTATATGTTGAATCTATTGTTGTGATATTTCATTTTTTGTCCCGAAATTGGAAAGTTGTATGCCTGTTTCCTTTCAGACCCTGAAGTACACTATTTATAAACGCACACGCGTCCTTTTAGATCCTTTATAATTGCCAAGTTATCCTCCAAGTCTTTGAGGTTTTGCTTTCTATTAAGAGAGTGGGAGAGAGAGAGAGAGTAAGAGAGAGAAACAGACATTGAGAGAGGCTGATTAAAGGTAGGGATAAATATAGACAAAAACAACGATAGAAAGAGGGAGAAAAAGAGTACAATAAACAACATAGTGAAAAGTTCGCTGCGTACATAAACTTTAGTAGATTTTCAATGAGATAAGGGGAAAGGAGGGCGAGACTGAAAAAAATAGAGACTGGAAAACGAAAAAAGAAACAAAGAGAATACTATAAAATGTATATATTTATACACACACAGCGACAGAGAAAGAGAGAGACAGAGACACACAGAGAGAGAGAGAGAGAGAGAGAGAGAGAGAGAGAGAGAGAGAGAGAGAGGAAGAGGGATGCTACGATTTGTCATAACAGAAACTACCAACAAAAGAAAAAGACAAGGCGTAACTGACAAAGACATAAATGAAAATGAAAAAATCATACCAGATATGCTTAAGTACTCATCCGCTTGAGAAGGGAAATACAAATTGAGTCATATTGGAAACATTATTATTAAAAAAAAAAAGATTGATGCTGGACGTCTCACGATATTAAAAAACAGCATAATAATAGTAAAAACAACAACAATAACGACGCCATCACCACCACCACCACCAACAACAACAACAACAACAACGACAACAACTAATAATAATAATAATAATAATAATAATAATAATAATAATAATAATAATAATAATAATAATAATAATAATAATAATAATAATAATAATAATAATAAAGTAAAAGTCAAAGTAAAAACACTAATGATGATACCGATAGTCAAACGAGTAAGAGATAGCATCAACAAGTAATAAAACTGATACGAACTATGCTCATGGCATTGTTTATTGCTGCCATTCTGTTTCAAGAGGTTAAAAAAAGTCCATTTAAAAGAGCCTGAAGTCCCATGTTTGCAATATAATCAAGAGGAGATTAATAGACCAGAAAATGTTAGCAAAGCATTTCACAAAGACTGTACGTCAGCAAGGCATTGCCCAAAGACTATCTAGGGATTCCTCACTCATCGCGTGAATTCAAGATTTGTGGACCAAACAAACACTAGGAACGACAAGACCAAAGCTTGAACTTCTCTTTTTTCAGTCGAGAGTGCATCCCTGCTATGTTAATCCGATCTCGTAATTACTGGCTTAGCAAACATTTAAAAAACGTAAAAAAAAAAAAAAAGAATGAGAAAAGTGTTGTCAAGGGACACACCACAATTTCACGCAAGTGTTGATTCCTCATTCTGCTTCCAACATCCAGAGAAAAAGAAAATTAAACAGACAAAATTTGATGAATTGCTTATTCACCGCCGATATAGAGCTCTGGGAAGATCTGAAAAGGTGAACCATAACTATACGAACAGTAAAAGCCGAAATCGTAATAGTAACACTTTTCAATCATTGCAGATAAATATCCAGATCAGTTTTTAATTTTCATTAAAGTCTATATAATTATTCCAAAGCGGATTAAGCGCCTTTAGCGTCAAGATGGAAGTTTAAATTTTTGCTGCGAAGAACTTCTGGCTAAGTTTGCAGACCAAAGAAATCAAAGATTGTTCGAAATAAGTGAGGCCATTTTGTCCTCTCTTGAAGCTCTCTAACATTTCCGTTAAGAAGTAAAAGAAAGCAGATGTCCTTTTTCAGTCTGGCAAGTTAACTTTCTAAAATGAAAAATTGCAAGGTGCAATAATTAAGCTATTCAAAAACACTATGATACCGTGTGAAGCACTGGACATCCCAATCTTATCATTAATATACTATGAAATGAGAATTGTGATATGATTGTGTCTATAGAAAATAAATTTTACCTTTATTGACTTTATTGAAGAGCAGAGTTCATCTTCAACCTCTTCATCAAAATATAATTTGAAAATGCAACTTACAAATTGGATCAATGCAAAAGAAAAAGAAGCCATTTTAAAAGAAAGTTAAGATAAACAATTATTTTTTTTTAATTCCCAGTAAAACCCAACATTTCTTTGACTTGAATTTAAAATAAGAGCTAGATGTTTTGGACCATAGTAAAATGTATATGTTCTAACATTAGTTAACTAAGAGTACATAATCTTGTCCACTTTATAAAATTTCATTGTTTTATTTTAAAGATCTCTTACCATAATACTTTTATTCATTATTTACCAGCCCTGCAGTCTTAAATATGGTATTTTAATCGCACGCAATTTGATGATTTCCATAAATCCACTTTGGCAGTCCAAGGAGCAGAAATGTAAATTTTTTTTTGCCCTAACCTTAGACAAAATGAAACGATAAAAGTCTTTTATTATCTTTATCAGAACTTAAACAATTGCATCAATACTTAAACGCTTAGGAGCTCGGGAAAAATATTTTTCTATATCAATACTTTATAATGTTTCGGCGTCCGACTTATTTTGATTGTATGCGAAACAAAACGAGGCCGAGTCAATAATTAATGGAACACCTATGGTTACCGTAGAATTTTACCATCACAGTGCCAAAAGTTTTAGCTTAAATAAAAGCAATGCATCAAACGATGAGATCAGTCCGTTTAGAAATGTCCTCCTGGTAATTGTTTGGTTTAGCCTCAAAAACATATAATTATGCCGGCGCTTGGACATATTTTTTTTTTATTTGAGAGCAAACAAAAGACTTCTTTATAGAATCAAGAAAATGAAACTTTGTTGATGCCAGGTTATGAGAGGTAGATAAATCAGGTGATATTTTTTTTAATCATGGCGTTTCCCATATTGGATACGCACTTCCTCCATTTTCAAACTGACTCTGACACGGCCGCATGAGCGTTTGAAAAGAATTATGCTTGAGGGTAAGATACAATTCTCTTTTTTAAATTTTAATAGGTTGCCCTGTGTGTGTGTGTGTGTGTGTGTGGGGGGTAATTTGTGTCTCTCATATACTTTCGACTCGAGCCAGAATTATAAAAGTTGTTCTTTGAAATTTTATGATACCTTAGAAGAAATTTTGTTCATTTGGCTTAGTGGCAAAGGCTTTTTTTTAAAACTGTATTTGGTTCATTTAACCTTGTGGTCAGGCGTCAGTTGCCTTAGGTAAATAGAGCACAAAACGGTTGAAATAAAAAAAGAATTAACCATTGGGCTATCTAAATTTCTCGTTACAGAGACCATTACTAAATATGCTAGCAAAAGCATATTTTCGTTTTGTCTCTTTTCTTGTTAATATTTTAAACAGGTTTAAAGAAAAGACATCGATTATTTTCTGCTTTTCGCATACCATATATAACTTTTCTCAATATACGAGGAAACTTCTTTATTTGTTGTCATACACTGAAAGTGAGACAGATATTTTAGAAAGAAACATACCAAAACGTACAGTGGCTGTCCCTTGCATTAGATTAATAGCTGTATTGATACGATTAGTCAAACTTAATGAAGCTTTCTTACTTTTCGTTTTACTTAACCTATGAAATTTGAAACTAGATTTCACAATAATTCGTTAAAAAACAAATTTCCTGCACAACAGGTCCTATGTTTCCACTATTTACTCTAAATAATTATGATACCATAATAAAGCATTAAAGATATGACGTACTTGTTAAAATTCATTTATTGAACGAGAGTTTTGTATATCATATCAAATTACTAATAATAAACTATGTTGCAACGCAGATTTTTCCCCTAACTCTTCTCCATGATTACTATGAAATCTTAAAATATATCTTTTCTGAACACTGAAAATGGAAATGAACACGAAGAAAAATTGATAAATTCCTAGAAATGTCAGTATAATTGAATGCTTTTTCGACTAATTTGGAGTATAAAAGGAGAAGGGACACAATAATTTAGTTTGTGTTGATTATAAGACAGAAAGAAAGGTAGACCTTTATCATGGTGTCTCAGAACTTTCCATAATGAAGGTGCTACGGTAGCGAATTGCGCTTGGTACCGAGGAAATGACAGTGATCAATACAAGAGCAGTAATCAGTAAGAAAAATTGAGAAACTCAAACACTACAAGAGCAAAGAGGAGTAAGATTGCGTGGAATAAAAACTGTGAATGAAAAATGCAATTTCACGTTTTACGGTTCAAAGTATAATTTCTCTCAGTTACAGGGAAAAGATAGTGAGAGTAAATATCAATCAATGAGTGTTTGGATGCCAATAAGTCCTATCGAATCAGTCATGAACGAATTGTGTTTGTTTAAACCATTGGGTGTCAACCATTCAAGATACGGCACTTTGTGGAGTCTGGCCCAATTATGTAAAATAAACTGTCAGGGTGTTAGGAAACCAATTTGTCTGAGCTGCTTTGGAGTGTGGGCGATTTGCTGGTTAAGAATAGCAAAGGACAGTAATGCAAACCGGCGCATTCCCCTTTTCAGTTTTCTAACTGGAAACGACCCATGCAAAGAAAGAGAATGAGTGATTGTCCCATATTTCATGGATTATTAAATTTTGGTGGGAGACGGGCTATGTGTGCGCTAATGCAAAAATTTTTTCGTGAAAACTAACTGCTGTGAACATTTGAGCTCGGATATCTGATGAATAATGTAAGCTGGTGGTTTTACTTTTTTGTTTTATTATTTGCAAATCTACTCTGCATTCCCTCGTTGTATAGATACGGTTAAGATAGCTATAAATTTATTAGCTAAACAAAACTTTAAGCAAAAGAAAATATCTTCCAAGGGCAACTATGACATAGAAGAATAAACAGATTTAAATTTATCTCCTCCTTTCTTTACTTTTTTCTTCATTTTCTTTCTCTTCTTCTACCAAACTTATTTTAAATTTTTTTCATCTCATCCCTCTCGACTTTTTCAAGTTTTTTTCTTGTTTTTCTTTTCCGTCATTATTTCCTTCAACTCCTCCTTTAAACTCCGGATGCCACAAGGAAAAACAGAAGCATTGTGTTATGCACGGATATTTTTGTGAAATTTATAAAATCTATTTGGTTGCAGGATATGGATCCTCATGTGCTCAGCTCTAAGGGGCATGAGATCACATTAGATTAAACAACTACTTTAACATAAAATCCTTTTTTTTTTTGTCCCATCCACATTATACTGTTTGTGTTTCTTTTGTCTATTTTTCATTATTCTCGTAATCATCATCACCATTATCGTCATCGTCGACTTCATTATTAACAATACCATCCTTGCACATTGGTAATAATTGTTGCTTTCAATGTTATGATTAATACCTTCATGATCATTATCACCCTTAACTACCTTTACTGACTAGGAGACTATATTACGTTTCGCATATGAATGAAAAAAAAATAAAGAGGAGGAAAAGCAGTAGAAAAAAATAGGAGAGGAAAGAAGAAGAAAAGGCAGGAAAAAAAGAGGAGAAGAAGAAAAAGAAGAAGAAGAAGAAGAAGAAGAAGAAGAAGAAGAAGAAGAAGAAGAAGAAGAAGAAGAAGAAGAAGAAGAAGAAGAAGAAGAAGAAGAAGAAGAAGAAGAAGAAGAAGAAGAAGAAGAAGAAGAAGAAGAAGAAGAAGAAGAAGAAGAAGAAGAAGAAGAAGAAGAAGAAGAAGAAGAAGAAGAAGAAGAAGAAGAAGAAGAAGGAAAAGAATAAGAAGAAGAAGAAGAAGAAGAAGAAGAAGAAGAAGAAGAAGAAGAAGAAGAAGAAGAAGAAGAAGAAGAAGAAGAAGAAGAAGAAGAAGAAGAAGAAGAAGAAGAAGAAGAAGAAGAAGAAGAAGAAGAAGAAGAAGAAGAAGAAGAAGAAGAAGAAGAAGAAGAAGAAGAAGAAGAAGAAGAAGAAGAAGAAGAAGAAGAAGAAGAAGAAGAAGAATAAGAAGAAGAAGAAGAAGAAGAATAAGAAGAAGAAGAAGAAGAAGAAGAAGAAGAAGAAGAAGAAGAAGAAGAAGAAGAAGAAGGAGGAGGAGGAGGAGGAGGAGGAGGAGGAGGAGGAGGAGGAGGAGGAGGAGGAGATCATGAACAAGAACAAGAACAAGAAAAGGATGACAAAGGAAATCGTATTAAGAGACTAAAGAAAAGAACACCTAGAAAGACCGGAGAATGTTAAGAAACTCGTCTTTTATTGGAGTTATGTCTATAGACGTTTACTTCTTTAGTTTTAAATATTTGCTGTACTTTCTCATTTATTCTATTTCTTACTTTTTTTAGAATACGTAAACGCCAAGCAACCTTTTTTGGCCATGTGATGAGAAGAGAGAAACTAGAACATCATGTGACAACTGGAATGACCGAAAGAAAACGCAGCAGGAGAAAAATGCGTGAAAAGATGTTGGGTGAACTAACAAGGTGGTTCGATGTAGGACGAGTGACAGAAGCTCCTAAAGCGACGAGGAACAGAGATGCAGGGAAGGTCATGATCGACTGCGCTAAAGAGCACGGCACTTGATTGATTGATTGATTGATTCCTGTACTTTCGCAATGCTCCTATTCATTTGTTCTATTTTTGGCAGTTAACTATTATATTATTCCGACTTATAATAATTCATCGTTACTAACCTCATCTTGACTATGCATAAGAAGAAGCGGCTAATTTTACAGTTAAACGCCCACAAGTCAGTTTTCCATCGCTCTGATAAGCGTTGGTACCGCCTCAAAAATTGCCGCAAACTCCTCTTTCAGACTTCATAGATGGATAGTCACATTCTCCTCTTTGCAGGAGTTCTACTCACATTAGCTGTTCATAATTCAAATCGTTTTCCTTTTCCGACAAACCAAATTGTCAGTAACAAATTATAAATTTTGATATTACCCATGGTAGTAAAACGTCATTTTTCATTGAGGCTGTTAGCAAAACTACTATCGTATATTTCCTTATTCAAATGGATTGCTAGGGACAGATAAAAAAATACCTGAAAAAATGAAAAAAGTGGGCATTAGAGTTATAGCTATCGCTTCTATTGCATTCTTAACAACCGAAACTATCATTTTTATTAGCAACATAACCTATATTGTAATGGTCGTTATTGTGAAAATAAATCTTTTTAAATTAACCATCATTTTCATCATCCTGATTATCACTATCGTTAAAATCAGCAACATTAAAAGCAGCAGCATTCTCATCATAGTTGCCATCCTCATCGACATTCTCTTTAACATTTTATCATTATCGTCATAATTCGTATTGAAAACAGCTTCCTTCCCGCGTGCCATTTTCTCATATTTAATTTTTATCTGACTTGGTTACTTTTGAGTTTTAGGAAGTTATTATTTTTTTAACATTAAAAAAAAATTTCAAGGAAACATTTATTGTTGTTTATACTTGTAAGGTAGATGGTTTTCATGAGATTTTACTTGCACCAAAGCTGAAATATTTATTTACATTCTGTCAAAATGAGCACTACATATATACATTCTGTATTGTTAAACTACATTCTTATTGCTTGATTCATTTTTCTGTTGCCATTCAACTGGACATCAATATCTGCAAACTGTGGGATTCATATATTTCATTTAACTCTGTTAATACTCATGGCTAGTTCAATTTTTCAAAACTTTGCTACAAATGAGTCGCAAGGCGTCACTCTAAACATTTCCTATCCAGAAGGAATTGACTGCCATCTGCCACAGGCTCGCTAGAAGGTGGCTGAGTTAATGAAAACCCCCAGTCTGTTCTAACAGGCCAGATTAATAATAAATGTAGTACGGAAGCAAGTGAAGGCTTTAAAAGAGTGGATTTTAAAGAAAGGGTTTTTGTCCAAGATTATTCTTTCCCAATTTTCTTTTTTCCCGTAACTTGGTAAACTCCAAATTTCAATATAGTCTACACTGTAGTTTCCATTTATTTATTCACAAAATAATGTCTCAACGATTGCCCACGAAACAATAAATAAAACTATCAAATCAAGAAAAAAATGAAAAAAAAAAAATTACGTAGTACCTCCTGCTTTCCCTCACTTTTCAGATTTGATCAGGTAGAACTGTAGTTTATACTCTGTATTTTCGCATTATTTGAATGTATTACTGCGCCATCTCGCGATAGATAAAAGCTCGTTTACTTCTGTAATGTGCTTTCTGGGCATTTCTTTTTCTGGAATAAAATCGTTTTCACTACAAAAAATTATACATACTAGCAAATTATCCGTTCTTCGCAAGGTGAAAAGGGATTATTATTAACACATCAACATGTTTCAACCTACCAGGTTTACTGCAGGACTTCTGTGTAGACATTTTCTGTGCAGGCTCGGTCAGTTTATTTGGTTGCATGTATCCTTGTCGCCCACTTAGATCCTATCCTGCTCATGGCCACATGCAATTGACAATATGAGAAAAACCGATGTTGTAATGAAATTCCTATTTACTGTAATAATTGCCCTGTGCTTTATTGGTAGTCATGGCAAAGGCTGGTCTAAAGGGGAACTGTTTACGTTTCATGTGAAAAAGGAAGACATAATATATAGATGATATGAGAGGAATTCTATGGATGAATATTCTCTTCCCTGCATGTGGTACACATGCGATGACGGCATCAATGACATCTTGGTCTAGGTGCTGGATGATGTACCTGGTTCCATTGTAGTGACTCTTAGTGGGGTTCAGGTTCCGTAGCAGCATGACAATGCTATTTTTTTTTCAAGGTTAGTTTTAGAGGTGGCATACCGGAGGGGCACAGTGAAGCAATAAACTAAATGGGATACTGGTGCTCATTCTCTTCGATAGAATCGCTGCTTTGGATTATTTTTTTCTGCTCCCGGAAAGCAACGCATAATTACATCATTTATTCTGTCTACTTCTGCGTTGATTGGACATATAATGCAGCGATCGCAAGCCAATCAGGGTCTGTACCAAAGCTTGAATTGTTGAAGACAAAAGTAAGTAAGTCCTGTTCATTGCTCACAGTAATTTCTTCTGGGAGTGGCATGGCAAAATTTCCAATCTCTTTGCACACATTCTGTTGTCCATTTCCTGCACTTAGAGAATACAGTAGATTCGCCAGTAAGTACGACCCTCATGTTCCTTGTCAAGCTAAATAATCTGACATGGTCCCACAGATATGATGACTTGAGAGTTGCATTGACGATTTGCGGTCCTTAGCAATGGCTGACAACAGAAAGAATTTGGCGCCAGTAACCTGCCATCAACACTGTCATTCCTCCGAAGAAAGAGAAAGTTGTTGCCACGTTTGTCTTGAAGTGCTCTGTCGATGGCCTCAAAAATATATTTATGACCCACAGCCACTTCATCACTTATTTACACAGATATGTACTTTGTATCTGCTATGTTATGTCCTGCCGTTGGAAAGAAGAGTAGTTGCAATGCCGGATAAAGCTTTAGCTAGGGCAATTTTTTTCAGGATCGGACAGCTGCTAAAATTAGATTGATAGTGAGGGTATCCAAACATCATATAAATAGAGGATAATTTTATTCACCAGACCTTTTTTTTTCAATGTTGAACGCTATCTATATAATTTTGAAAAAAATTTCTTCAAGCAGATTTTTTTTCGGGAATGCTTTTTTTTTTATTTGAAAAGTCGCTTTTGCGCCCTACTCAAAAAAATGTTGATTTTGTACTATGTTTGGCTGTGGGAACCATTGCCTCCTTCCATGAAATATTTTACTTCCTATAACAAATTAAAAATTCCTGTCCACTAGTTATAGATACGTCACTCTTAAGAATAAATACTGGCGTCATCCATTTCGACAGAAATACACGATACTGATTTCATGCTAATCATTCCAAGTCGTCCCTGAGTAGGATCTTGTCAGAGAATATTTTTTTCAATCTTACTTTTCTCTTT
>JAWDGP010001928.1:0-12925 GCA_033675545.1 Elysia crispata
AGTGGATCTCTCCCCTATCACGCTACAGCTAGTTAGCTCCTACATTCTGAGTTACCCTTCTGCATTGCATCGCCAGCTATTACTTTTGAACACAGCTATCACTGTTGATTTGCTTTTGGAGAAGTCGATGTCCCAAAATATATGAGAATAATACAATAATAATAATAATAATAATAATAATAATAATAATAATATTAATAATAATAATAATAATAATAATAATAATAATAATAATAATAATAATAATGATAATAATAATAATAATAATAATAATAATAATAATAATAAGAAGAAGAAGAAGAAGAAGAAGAAGAAGAAGAAGAAGAAGAAGAAGAAGAAGAAGAAGAAGAAGAAGAAGAAGAAGAAGAAGAAGAAGAAGAAGAAGAAGAAGAAGAAGAAGAATTGAGTAATTACAGTCGGATATACGGTACGTTGAATATTGTTTGATGTAGCTCTTTTCTACCTTACTGACTATGGAGTGATAAATGAGCTGAAATTCTCTATCCCCAACAATGGTAAATAAAGAGAAAATTTTGAAATTCGAATCTTTTTTCCGAGGCTAGTTTTGATTGATACTTTATCTAGATAACTAGCTAATAGGTAGTTTACTTCTTGTGAGCAGAATGAACAAAAATCAATTCAAGAACGTCCCATGTTTAAAGCAGTCTCTTGAATCAGACCTACTCTTTCATCCGGCAGCAGAGCTATGTTTAAAAATTTGTGCGCCGAACTAAGTGACATTACGTCAAAATCGAACGCGTACTAAAACCAACGGGCACGGAAAAAAAAAAAACAGTACCGGTACACAAGAAAAGTGAAACTCATGACTAAACGACTTTTTAATGCAATTCATCACCCACGAAAACCTGTCTTCTTTTCTGATCTTTCTTTTTTTTTTTTTTTAATCGATGAGTGATGACTAATACTGCTCCATGAACCGCCAAACTTTATTCAGTGAAACTATACGCATCCAAGCACTTAAACTACTCTCAACTTCAAACACGGTGAAAAGTACGAAGAGGTGTACCATGACTATAATTATTATTAACTGTACCAAACTTCGCTTCAGCAAAATTCTACCATACATCGAATTTGGAGATGCTGCGTACTAGTCAGTATATCTTCATTTCAACAGTTACTAGTTTTAAAACATTTATACCCTTCTTGGCGCTCATTTACTACTAAACTGTCCCAATATTGTTAAAAATCCTAAATGAAACCAGTATAGGGCTATCTTGCAAACTCACAAAACATAAAGGAATCTTTTTTTCCTTTTAACAGCTAAAACAATCTTAGAAGACCTCTTCTATTGTCAGATTACATCTAAGATCCATTTTCTCTATATTTGTTATTGTGTAATACCACAAGCGGAATTTTTATGAACTGGATTCCTCCACCATGAGCTTCTTGGGTTGAACTCGATCGCAGAAAATTCATTACAAAGTGTAATATCTAAAATTCTAGAGTTACAGTCCATAAATAGTAATAAATCTACATAGAAAGAGAAAAACACCACGCTTGAGGGACAAGATGGTAATTACAAATGATCCCAAAGGTCGCATATATGTCTGTTAATTGTATAATACTTAAGCTAAAGAGAAACACAACTTTATGATTACGGAACAAAAACGAAAGAAACGACAAAAGAATTCATTTTTTTGGGGGGGTTTGGCGATTATGAAGTTGTTGCCATGTTTCTTTTTAGTTCACAAAAAGGAAATATAACCGTTTGACTCTTGTCATCCAACCAATAATAGCTTTTACTTTGACTCTCCTTCTTCAAGCCTGTCCAAAACAAAAAGTCTACTCCTGATATAGCTGCAGATTATAGAGTAAAGTAATATGCGATCATGAGTGAAGGGATATCATATGAATGAAAGTCTGAAAGAGATAAAGGAAAGAGCGAAAGACAAACAGGCAGACAGACACAAATGAAGGCACACATTAAACAAAAAGTGAAGAGATGAAGGTTAATCTTCTTGACAAGAAGTGCCACTGTTTATATGTAAATATAAATATATATAAATATATATATATATACATATATATATATATATATATATATATATATATATATCTATATATAGTGGTGTTTATTTTAATGTAATCTCCTTTGATCCAGACATTTAGAAGCTTTGTCAGTGCTGCATTGGATAGTCGTTTCCTCCTCTCGACGTCTTCTTCGTCGCCTATGAGAGTTCCAACTTTTTTTGTATTTTTATACTCTGTTCCAGCTCTTGACAACGTTGTAAACTCTGTCTTATCTATATTGACCAAGCTGAAATTATACAGGTCGCTCGTAAAATCAATACTTGTCTACAACTGCGGCACCTGGGCACGTCTACAACTGCGGCACCTGGGCACTGACAAAATCTGAAGAAGAAAAATTAAATGCATTTCATCGTAAACAGCTGAGGAAAGTTCTCAACATCAAATACCCCGTTAAAATCACAAATTCATCTCTTTACAACAAGTGCGAGGAACACCCCCTTTCTATTTATATACTTGAGAACAGGTGGCGCCTTTTCGGGCACATACTTAGAAGAAATATTGAAATACCTGCTAATAAATCAATGAACAGCTATTTCGCCACACACGGAAAAAAGTTTCGGGGACGTCCTTTAACAACACTACCAGTCGTCCTCAACAAAGACCTATCAAGACTACAAGAAAACACATTACAACTCACAACTAGGGAAGACCTCGAACACCTAAGATGCATCGCCCAGAACAGACAGCAATGGAGAGAACTGTCGACAAGAATCCGAAAAGCTGCCGGAAGCGCCCCCCTGTCGGACGACTGAGACGCGGAAGGCCCTAATATATACATTGTCCTTGGCCTACGTATAACGCTTGCACTTCATCTAGAACTTCGTCCGCCGTTTTTCCCGAACACACCTCGCTGCAATTAAGAAATACATGCGCACAGTGCTTTTTATTATTATAGAGCAGCTAAGAAATAAACACGGGACAGAGACCGGACGCTGCGTGTAAATGTCGTAGTCGGAAGGGACAAACGTGAGGGGTTAACCTATGAGGAAAAATCTGCGCGGGGCGGGGGAGGGGGAGGGGGGGGGGAGGATATCCTTTGGTGCCAAACTCAAAGGACCGTACTTTATGTCGTAATAGGCCTTTTGAGTGAATGTGTGTCTGTCGAGTTCATATTTACAGGACTGCTAGCCGGAAAAGTAAACAAACTGTGTACCTACGGAATAGTAATGTATTTTCAGTTCAGTTTATAGAATAGTTAGGATAGGTTAAAACTCAAAGAACATTACTCAGCCCATAAAAGAAGTTTCGTTTTGTCCTAACTCGGTTAAAAAAAAATCAAATTAAATACCTTCCCATCATTCTGGTACACAGTTTGTTTACATTTTATGAATTCCTGAGTGTCTGTGGAACTTATGTCTATTTCACTACAATGGCCTTGTCCCTCCCCTTACGCAGGCCTTTGTTTTTAGCCCGTTAGTGCTTACTCGTCGAGTGTTTACTGGATAAGCAGGCTCAGAAGCGTTTACACTATTGAGATACGAAAAGGTCAACTGACTACTTTCACCACAAAAGCGTGGGCATGCATCTAGGTTTAATTTGATGAAGAGAAAACCCTTGCGATAGAACCTTCGGTTCACCAAAGGCGAAGAAAGAAATGGGGTTCGTTAAAATTAGCTATTCTTTTTTTATTAATCCAATCGCTGTGCTAGCCCCCCCCCCCCAAAAAAAAAAAAAAATTCATAATCGCCTCTGAGTGTCTCGTCTCGCCCACTCATTCATGCAGGCTCTGCTCGAAAGGCGACATAACTTAATTTGGCGGGAAAAGGATGGTCACGTGACAGCTGCAGAACGACTGCGCAGGTGCAACCTCGAACTCATTCATTTTGACTGTCAGTGAAACTAGATGTGATATCCGACAGATCTCAATTCTGTTGAGCAGCCTTGAAAATGTTGTCATTTCATAATGGTTTTGAATTTGGTTTTCATTTAAGTGTGAGCGGCACATACATCTAGATCTAGATGGAAACTTAACGATCTAGAAACCTTCATTAGGCATAGATCAAGATCAGAGAGACCATATTGGGCTTAGATCTAGATCTAGATCACAGAGACCATAATTAAGCTTAGATCTAGATGAAAAATTTACAATCAGACACAATATCTAAGATGTTTTTATCGCAATGGAGTCTTGAATACTTCATATCTAGATCTAATCTAGTTGTATTCAACTTTAAAAGCAAGTTAACCTTGAGAGGATTTGACTAAAACTTAAACTGAAGGGCTTGATGAGCCTGGTAAAATCTATTAGGGCCTCTAGAGGCTAAACAATTTTATATTAGATCTAGGTCTAGGACCCTAAAGAAAAAAAATGCCCAAACCCAAAGTGATGCTGAGCTCTTGCGCAGTCTAATGAAGAGAAGTGGGATATATTTCCATCTCCATCCTCGGAGAAATGCCTGTATCCCTATACTGAATAGTCAAACTTTAGGACTTCGGCCTATGATCTGGAAAGATATAACTAGAACTGGCTCTAGAGTTAGACATCAAGGTTTTAGATTCTGTTTTTGCAAAATAGGGCTAGTTGGACTGAAATTAAGGGTAAAAATTTACCATTACTCCCGTCCTGCCTCCGAGTCCGCCATCTTAACACAGAAAGAGAAACGAAAATAACTGTATTACTACGCCATAAAATTAACGGGCGGGAGTAATAGTAAATAAATACCAAATTAAGTAAGCTTGAATGATGTATTGGTTTTGGTAACTATGCATATATCGGCCCAACTCACTTAAGGCTTCACAACAAAATGTTTCTCGTTGAATTCGAAACTTGATGTGTAATGGGATTTTAGAGCAACACAAAAATGCATGTTTCGTGAAAAGTATTTATTTGTAACGAATAAAACCTTCATATTGGTGTAGGGGAGGTGGGGGTGAAAAGTCACAAATTTCACTTTTTTAGTATCCAGAAACATAAAATATTTCTCTAAAATAATACTGTTGCACCAGATACCAGTTCCACACTAGTTATTTGTATGCAGAGCCATTTGCAGTTGCTGGTTACGGTATGTCCTTGACAGACTGGCAAAGTTGGAATTTTGAATTGTGACTTTTTACCCCGGCCCAGGGTAAAAAAGTCACACTATTTCAAACACGTATAGTAAAGCTTTTTGATGCCAAAAACATAGAAAAAAATATTCCTCAAAAGTTATGTACCTGCACCGGTATAATATAATGTAAAGATTAT
Organism: Elysia crispata; assembly: GCA_033675545.1. NCBI lineage: Eukaryota > Metazoa > Mollusca > Gastropoda > Plakobranchidae > Elysia > Elysia crispata. The sequence continues at coordinate 5,237 of JAWDGP010001928.1, forward strand.
CAACCACACTGAGCTACATATTTATATTTTAGGTTGAATTTAATTAATTTAAAAGAAAAAAATATAAAACTTTGAACTGTCTTTTTTATTGGGGGCGCGGGGAAGAGCCGCGGACATTAACAACAGCCCAAAAGAGGACAATGGCCAAAGCTTAAAAAAAAATCAAAGGCAAAGGGCTGTATCAAACATGCTTTAAAAAATGTAGTCTACCTTTGAAATGATAGCAGACAAAGAACACATTTTAGGCTGCATATTTTACAATGTCCTCAATGAAGACATGGCCACTGTTGGTGCGCCGTGTTCCTTGAGTAGTATTTTCCGACTTTGTGAGCAATAAAATGATGTCCTCTTTGTGCACTGATCACCTTTCATCGTTTTTGAAGTTTACAAATTTATTTTCCACTTTCTCACTTCTCTTGAGATATTCTATTTCAAAATCCCCTTCTCCATCCATCAGTTGCTTCACAATTCCAGTGTAGAAGGCAGTGGACTTTTTGCCATTACACTTGAAGAAAATGAAGTCGCCAACCCTGAGAGTCTCGAGTTCGGCATCACTCAAGGAAGACTGGAGAGCTGCCATTTCGTGATCAATTTCATGTTTGATAGTCTCCAGAAATTCACCCTCCTCCTCCTCCATTTGTTCAGCCAAAAGTTTTTCCAGAGCATTGTTGGCCTCCTCATCATCATCTGCATCATAGTGCAATTTCTTTGGTTTGGAAGGGCCAGCAGCACTGATGGTGACAGTTTGCGAGGACAGTTTTTCTGGAGTTGACGTCAAGATGGCAGACATCACTGCCTTTCTTTTCTTTTGGCCTTCTGTGCGGGCGGGGGCTTTGGGAAACGGGCGAATTTCCTTCAGGGAAGTAAAGGTGTCCGATTTAGATGGTGCTGGTGAGGTGGTAGCTGTCTGCCGACGCTCAGAGTCAGAATCAGAGGCTGGTTCATCTCTGTTGGGAACTGGTGCAGGTCTGTCTGCAGAATATGTTGGCATGAATTTGTGATCAGGAAATATATTTCGATCCATGGGATAAATTCCAGTGGATTTGAATCCAGGAAGGATCTTTGCTGATGTGAATGCTTTTTGAAAAGCGTACGATACTATCTGTGGCACAGAATGAATCGACATCTGTTTGCCAGCATTTGCAGGATCGTTGCACCACATCTCCAATGCATGGTCATAATATAGTTGAAATGGTCCATAGACTGATTTGTCCAGGGGTTGCATTTCGTGGGAACAATGGGGGGGGGGGAATGACAATAGGGTGATGTAGTTTTCTCTGCAAAACCTGATGGCACCTTCACTACAGTGAAGTTTTTAAAAAATTCATAAAGTTTTCGGACGTCATCCACCCGGATTCCTTTAGGTGAGCGTTGCACAGTGTTCCTGCTGGGGCAGCGAGGGTCCAGTGTTCTTGAACATTGACCCTGGGGAATATCAGGAAGGGTGGAATGCTGTTTCCTATGGCATTTACCGCTCCACATAGTGTGACAGTGCTCCCTTTCTCATGTGACACAATGGAGCCCACACGTTTTTCGCCCTTCTTTGCAAGCTGTCGCCAAGGTGTTTGTACTGTGGAATATCCTGTTTCGTCAATGTTCCAAATACATTCTGGTCGAAACTTGTGCTTCTCCATCGCTTTCTCCAGATTGTCAAAGAATGTATTAACATTTGTTTTGTTAAATGCTTGTGTACGATTGAGTGAAGTTGCCTCCTGATTTTGCAGAGACAACTTGTCGTTGTGATGTTGCCTGAATGCGTTAAGCCAGTCCTCACCCGCAGTTTTCACATAGGTCCATGATTCTGGTACGGGAATGTTGTTGGCGACTGCTACTTTGTAGGCTAAGTTGCGCACTTCTCGCAGAGTAAGGCCATAGTAGATTTAAGAGGCCTCAATGATGTAATCCAGAAGAGCTTGCTCTTGCTCGTCTGAGAAGATGCGCTTCTTCTGTGTGCTATAGCCAAGTAGCCTTCCTCAATATTGCCGTCTTTTTGATGCAGCTTTACGTAGTACTGAAGGGTCTTGTAACTGATGCCAAAGTCAGAGGTAGCTTTATGAAGAGATCTTCCTTCCAAATTGGCTGCAACCGCCATCACCATGGCATCTTTGGTAAACATTCCTCGTGCTGTTTTACGCTGATATTGCCTCAGCATGATTCTGTGAAGTAAAAAGCAAAACAAATACCTCTGAGTATTTGAATTTAAAGAAAGATACAATCTAAAGACAGTAACGTCTCTATTGTCCGGACTCTAAATACTTGGATAATCAAGGCTAGACTGTGTAAAACATTTGGGCCTCTTGGACACCCGGTATAACATTGAGTTACTTGTCTGTGATGTGAATTCATGATATGAATGCTGAGAGAATCAATGACTTAAGGTGCTCACTTAAATATTCAAGAAAACAAGAATTTCCTTTCTTAACAACGGGGGTGAAAAGTCACACCCTAGAAACACTGCGACTTTTCACCCCAGAATTTTTCAAGAAAAGAGGCCAAAAATTATTTTTTCAGGCCAAAAACCTGCTGTGACCTTTTCACCCCCACCTCCCTTACAGCGTGTCAAACTCATTAAGAGGCACGCGATTTTAAAGCTCAAATGAAGTGAATCTGATATCTGCAAATTTACCAAGTTTTTTTTTTTCATAATTCATTTGCTTGTTAAACTCAAAAAGTTGTGTATTTCAGATAATTATCTGTTTGTCACATCAATTTCTCGTTACAAAGTGGAGAGATCTCTTTAACCTATATCATGAAGGAAAAAAAATTATTCTTCACTGAGGCATCTCTCAACTCAGTCATTCAATTTAAATATCAATTAGACCAAAAAATGAAACAAGAAACAAAGAAAAAAATATAACAAACATGACGAAAAGAAAGCAATATCAAACTGGTTCTATTTATAGATCATACCGAGTGTGATGGAAGTGCTCCCCTCTTGACTTTAGTCATCTTGTATATAATCCCAAGCCCCACTACAAAGCCTCTTCATGGAGAGGAAGGACAAACATATAATATTTCACTACATTCTAAAAGCAGCTTGGAACCTAAACAAGTTGTCATCTTTGGATTGACTGCTCCCTTAATCAGTCAAGTGGATATCTCTTTTTCATCAACCAAGACAGCCTATATCAGCTCCGTGAAAGATGATCTAATACTTTGGAGCTTACATTGTCTCACAGAAAATCCAGAAAACAGAACATCCATTGAAACAGCCCTTCTGTCTTGAAAGGTAATTTGGAGAAATGCTGTAATTGTCGAGAAATTTCCTTTTTCTGGGCAAAAACTTTAAGAAATATTAAACATTACTGAAATTTATGTAGATAATTATTTCCATCAGAAGTACAAAATAGTTGCCTGGATCTCTTTACTTATGGGTTTCTTGAAATGAGTGTTGGAAAGGTAGCCCTGTTCACTGAGGTCATTCTTTATCCTCATTCAACCTGTGCTGTTCTGAAACAAAAACAAAAACCTGTTATGTTGGCTCTATCTGGCATAAAAATCACAAACTGCACAAGATCTTCCATGATTAAAAGTCTTAAGAGTGAAGCCAACAGATTAAACCTTATAAAAAGTCTTCACTCTCCATGTCTATGATATGAACATTTGCTCAAAGAGTCAAACTTTACTTTGATGTATGACTAAAAGCAAATTTGTATTACTTATTGCTCATTTTGCTCCTGCATCTATTGAAACTTCCAACAGTTTAAGATTTTTTCCAGTTCTGCATCTAATTTTAAATTGAACAAGAGGACTATACAATTTTTTAAATACTATTTCTCCATTGCAGTGTACTGCAATATAAAATTTTCACAAAATATGGTTTTGTCTTGAAGATGAGTTAAGGGTAAACCTACTTGCGATATTTAAAATAATTAGGCGTTATTATATGCTTGTTCTATGATATTGCTGTCAGTTTGGGGGTCATGGGTTATGGTTTGGCATCAACCTAAAGCTGGGTTTTATGATCACTGCTAAAGGTGCCTTTTTGCTTTTTCTTTGCCTCTGCCACTTGGCCAGTTTCTTAATTTGCCTCCATTGCTTTGGTTGACTTCCTCTATCTGTTTGCTCAGCCAGCTTCTTTAATGACTGTGTTGTTTAATCAAGTTTTTTTTGTTTTTGTGGCCTCTGTCACTTCCATCCGCTTTCAGCCAGCTTCTTCAGTACTTACTGGTGTTAAACCAAGTTTTTCCTGTCCCCACTCTTGCTTTGGTCAACTTTCTCTTTCTTCTGTATCGCTCATCCAGCTTCTTCAGTCCTTTCTATTTGACCAAGTTTTTCCTGTCGCTTTTTTGGACTTCCTCTACCATCTTTGTTACTCAGCCAGCTTTTTCAGTACTCTCTTTTTAGCCAAGTTTTTCCTGTCGACTGCTGCTTTGTTCGACATCTTTGTTACTGAGCCAACTTTTTCAGTCCTCTTGGTTTGACCAAGTTTTTTTTTTTTTGTTGACTCTGTCGCTTTGGTCCACTTCCTCTATCTTCTTTGTTACTCAGCCAGCTTTTTCAGTACTCTCTGTTTGACCAAGTTTTCCCAGTCAGCGCTGCTGTTTTGTTCAGCTTCTGATATCATCTTTGTTACTGAGCCAACTTTTTCAGTCCTCTTGGTTTGACCGTTTTTTGTTTTTTTTTGTTGACTCTGTCGCTTTGGTCGACTTCCTCTATCTTGTTTGTTGCATAGCCAGCTTTTTCAGTACTCCCTGTTGTTGTTTGATCAAGTCTCTGTCGTTGCCTCTTTTGATTTGCTCTATTTCCTCTATCATCCTTGTTGCTCAGTCAGCTTCTTCAGTCTTCTGTGTGACCAAGTTTTTCCATCTTGGTTACTCAGCCAGCTTTTTTGTACTCCCGTTTTGTTTGATCAAGTTTTTCCTGTTGCCTCTGTTGCTTTGGTCAATTTCTTCTGTCTTCTCCATTGTGTAACCAGTTTTTAGTCAGCGAATTTTAATTTACTGGTTTCATCTGTTGTCACTGCTTCTAACACCATTGTTAGAATCTGTGGCCAGTCTTTTGAAGCAATCACTGACGCGATACCATCATACCAGTGTCAGTGTGGGACTTGTACTGCTTGTCAAGAAAATGAGCAAGATTCAAATGAATCTGATGTAAAAATTGCATCCATAATTCTATTGATGAAAATAATCAAAACAATAACATCCACAGAATCTAGATATTTTGATCCAGAGCATGATTTTAAGGTGAGAAAAGTAACATTCCATAAAGGAGTTATATATGGACCTGGACACTATTTGTCTGTGTAAAGTCAGACAAATTGGACGCATAATCAATAAATCAAATGAATATCTTCAAAATTTCTTGCTCAAAAGCATTCTCGAAAAATAAATTTTGTTTAATATACACCATATCAAACCATCTTCTCTCAGGTTTGAATTTTATTTAGAGTGAATTTCAACACACCACATTTTTTTTTGAATCGCCAATGAATTTATTTTATTTTGGCACCAATAGTTAAACCCTGATGATCTCTGTTTTTTTTTTTTTTTCAGCATTAGGTGATTTATGAACACAAGGAAGGATCCTGGAAATGTGGCTAAACAACCAACATACACTTGCATTACCTCAACAAAGAGATAAGATAACTTTATCATATAGCATGAGTGGCTTTATGTATTTTAAGATTGTTTTCCAAAATGATTTAAGCAAGCCTCATATTCCCCACCATCAAAAGTTTTCATTAAGCTTTTTGATGATTGCAATTGATCCTCACTGTGTCTTCCTGCTTCTTTTTGCCTTTTTATCTCAATCTCTTCAAATACTTTTGATAGATCATTTCTTTTTCATCTTTCACTGGCTTCTCTAGAAAATTGAAAATTATTTATTGCGCATTTCATGCCCCTAATTTTCTTTTTATCTCTGCTACCATTTTGCCATTAATTAAGCTTATGATGCTCTTGGACGTTTACTTTACCATTAGCATGGTCTGATAAAGCGGTAAACGAGGAATTTGTAAGCAAGCATAAGAAAGAAGAAAACGTCCAAGAGCATCATAAGCTTAATTAATGGCAAAATGCTGAGAGGGATAAAAAGAAAATTAGGGGCATGAAATGTGCAATAAATAATTTTCAATTTTCAATTTTCTAGAGAAGCCAGTGAAAGATGAAAAAGAAATGTTCTATCAAAAGTATTTCACACATCATTTGTTCAGTTATCTCATGACTAGATTTATATTCTTTTGTCTGTAGTTTCCTTTCATCTTTCTCTTCCAATTCTTTTGTGAACCTTTTTGTAAGATCATACTAGTTTTGGGCAGTTCCTCTGTTGCCACAGCGGTTTGGCCTACTGCCTATAGCGCCACTATTACATAACAAGTATATTTGTGACCACTCGCTTTGAGAAATCTTTCTGTAGATGCCAATATAGTTTTTTCTCCAAACTAAGAAACTTGCAGTGTTAGAGAGATCGCTTTCTCATTTCCGAAGAAATGAGCATGACTGGAATGAATCGATGTACAAATAATTTCCATATTGATTCATAAAGCGCACAAGGAACCACCAGGACTAGAGTTGATGTCAAGCATTATTTTAAATAAAAAAAAACTGGATACAATAAGCATGTGTTGAAATGTCAGGATATACATTGTATTTCAAATGCACCTATGCCTATATAAAAAACAACTCAATGGCCACACTTTGTCCTGCATTGGTTTAGATTGAATTGAATCACATTTTGTTGTAGCATCCCAAAATTTTGATTCAATATTACACTGACACCTCCATGTTAAGTGAAACTTTACCATACCTGAACAAAACCATTATTGCCAAGTTCACTCAGGGGTTCATGGAAAAAATCAGAGGTGGTGTGAAAACACTCTTGAATTGGTCTATTCTGGGAAGTGTAAATAACTTTTGAAGATCAGCAGGTAACTTCAGATCATCAGGATGTATGATAGTCTTCTGCATTTCTTTATAGGCAGCTCTGGCTGCTCTGTATTTTGTTCTGTACAGCATGTGTTCACTGACTTCACACCTGCAATTGTTTTGGTGTTGCACATGCATTTGGTAGACTTGCACTCCTTATTTCCTAAGGATGACATAAATGTCTTCATTGCCTTGAAGATCTTTTAAATAGTGCTGAAAGATGTTGTTTTGGGATCCAAGCTGAACTATTTGTGTATGTTAGTGATTGTCACATCACAGGGAAGATTGGTTTGAATGAATGGAAAAAAACCATAGTTATGTTCATTTCATTCTAAAGGTTTATATATGATATTATAACACTTAACACCTTTCGAATTTTAATTTTTTTACTTTAGATAATTTAGATAATTATCTGTCTCATCAATTTCTTGTTACAAAGTGGAGCAGATATCTTTAACCTATATCATGAAGAAAAAAAAATATTCTTCTCTGAGGTATCTTTCAATTCAGTCATTCAATTTAAATATCAATTAGACCAAAGAAATAGATAAAACTAACATGATGAAAAGAAAGCAATACTAAACTGGTTCTATTTGTAGATCATACTGAGTGTGATGCAAGTGCTCCCCTCTTGACTTCTATCAAACTCGATTTTTAGTCATCTTGTTTATAATCCCAAGCCCCATTACAAAGCCTCTTCATTGAGAGGAAGGACAAACAGGTAATATTTCACGACATTCTAAAAGCAGCATGGAACGTAAACAAGTTGATGTCATGCACAGACTGACTGCTCCCTTAATCAGTCAAGTATTGGTGGATG
>JAWDGP010001930.1:0-10661 GCA_033675545.1 Elysia crispata
TGTAATCGATAAGATCCTGGACCGTATCCAAAAAATCTCTTAAAAATCACTTTTTTTCCTTGTTTTTATATCCTCTTTTTTGTAATATTATTTTTTTTTTTGTCTTTCATCTTTGTTCCTTCCCTCCTTTCTCTCTCTCTCTCTCTCTCTCTCTCTCTCTCTCTCTCTCTCTCTCTCTCTCTCTCTCTCTCTCTCTCTCTCTCTCTCTCTCTCTCTCTCTCTCTCTCTCTCTCTCTCTCTCTCTCTCTCTCTCTCTCTCTCTCTCTCTCTTTCTGTTTCTATTTATCTATCTATCTATCTGTAGATCTACTTAGCAACCTCTCTCTCTCTCTCCCTCTCTCTCTCTCTCTCTCTCTCTCTCTCTCTCTCTCTCTCTCTCTCTCTCTCTCTCTCTCTCTCTCTCTCTCTCTCTCTCTCTTTGTATCACGCTTTCTCCCTCAAAACCTATCACACGAATACACGCTCTCCTTTCTTTTTTTATTCAATGCATATGTTCACTTTTCACGCCCTGTCAAACCCCGATTAGGTTTAGCTAAGGTTTTTAATGTGGCAGCATTATCACTCATATTTAGAAATTTCGCAAAGCTGCATGGATCGTTTCCAATACAGGAAATCGACTATTTCTGTATTTTCTCAATCTGTTTTTAGATCGTTTTAAACGCTTATTAGAAAACTGAATTTTCTCATTAAATGCATAAAAGTGCGCTTCCTTGCGGGAATTCTTAGCCCCCCAGTTATTTAAACCTACATGATAATGAACGTTTTAAAAAATCTTAAAAGATTTGGATTTTACAAAATAAATCAACTAAATCTATTCTTATTTGAGATTTATGGCCATGATTATCTAGCATTGTAAGATAATTGAGATAACAAAGTAATCAGGGACATTTGTTACAATTTGTAAGAGTAGATTTAATGGGGAAGGACTTTTAGCACTTGGGTGTCTGTTTCCTGCAAAGAAGAAACTCGGTAAGTTTTTCTTTTCTCAAATTCTTCACACACATACCTACGTTGGTAAGGAAAAATATTTTTTTAAAACTTAATTGATATAAAAATGAAAATATCATCATAAAAACACAATTTTCTCTATTCTCCTTATTCAGGTTTCATCAGTGTTTGTGCTCGGATAATAAAGCTGTATGTCAATTGAAAGTATCGACTGATTCTGACCCTGAAGTGTTGCGAGAAGACATGAAATTGGAAACAGACTTGTACGAGCCGACTTACGAATGCATTCTTTCTCATGAGTCAGGGCAAACATCTATTACGTGTTTCAGAATGGTAAAAAATTATCTAACCAACTTTGAACGGTATGGCAAAAAATATTCAGCTTCCAAAGATCAGAATTTTAAGGTTGATTTGGAAAAGTCAAAATGCAGTTTGCATTGTATTAATATTGTTTGGAGAAATGGATGGCCTGATGAAGGTGATTTCACAGGGGGTATTCTCCAAGATGGGAATGAGTGTTTAGCACAGAACCAGGAGAGTTCTAGTTCCGGGTTAGGGGTTGGTCTTGGGATAACTCTGCCTCTGGTCTTCATCCTCGCCTCAGTTGTTGGGGTTTTTCTCTGGAAGAGGAAGACGAGGCAGCCGTCCCAACCGGAAGCTCTTCAAAAGTCGGACGATATACAGGGAAAGAGCTGTCAAAATGGCGACGATAATGGACTGGGCGAGGGGAGGTGCAGCTACGTGGACATGGCCGCGCCTCCAGTCAGGGGAGCCGCTCTTGCCGTAATAGAAGAGAGCGACGTGTACGAGGCGGTGCGGCCCACGTCAGAGTTTGTGTACACAAGCCTGATGGACAGTGAAGACACCCAGGCAGAATATGGGAACATGAACGAAGTTCTGAGAGAAAATTCCGATTCTGAAGACATGAGTGCAACATACGATAATTTTGGTGTTTGATTCTTTCTAATGTATCCCGTAGTGAGTTGGAACGCTTAGACATGAGAGCAACATACGATAATTTTGGTGTTTGATTCTTTCTAATGTATCCCGTAGTGAGTTGGAACGCTAAGAAGAGGACTTTTCTTTCTGCCTGAAATTGCCAACGTCTTATCTATAAAAACACTGTGGATCAAATGCAACAATGCGATTCAAACTGGCTCTTTCATTACAGGCCGCAGATACAAGCTCCGTCATGAATGAAATGAAATTACGACTTTCAGCTCAAATTTTGTTTACTGAATTATTATAACACTGTGGATCTCGTCTTCCTGCAGGTTGAGAGTTCTCATCGTTGTTTTCTTGAATATTATCAACATCGATAATAACTTTCGAGCAAACGACAAAACTTGACCCAATTATTTTTACAGGCACTCAAATTGAAATATCCTAGCATTGTCATATCTGTGAATTTAGGTTGACTTACTTTGCTTTATCTTTGTCAAGATATCTCTTAAGCTTGTCTGTACCTTATTTTAGGAATAACAGATGTCCTGTTGAAGTGTCCATTGCAAATTCAAGCCTTTTTTTCTTTGGTATGATCGAGAGGATCTTTTCATAACTGTATTGCTAGACAGAGGCTCATCGTGTGTGTGTGTGTGTGTGTGTGTTTACAATTTTCAGAGATTTCTTGAAAGTCGAGGGACTGTAGGCATATGTCTAAATAGTCAGCCGGCCAAGTCATGTATATATTTTATTCATTGACCTCCACTCATTATTTAATTTGCCTTGCTCACATTTTAACTTCAATGTAAATATTTCTCCTCTTAATGTTATTTTACTTCGTAAAACGCATTTTTACGCGAATAAACATAATCCAGCTTTTTTTTCCTTTACTTTTTTCCTTTATCTTTCTTTCCTAATTGTTCTTCCTCATTCATTAAAAGAGGAAGTAAAACGATATACTTGACCTTTGCCGCAGTCGCTCACATTCAAATTATGTTAACGAGTTGTTCTTGTTTTCCTCTCTATCTCTTTCTGTTCTCACGATTATGTTGTGAGAGAACAATAGCCCGCACAACAGCGCTTGCTGTTCTTCTCTCGCTCTCAGAGAAAAGGCCCGCGACTTTACAGGCATGCGCAGCGCTGCGCAATGGTTTTCTGCCTCGTTTTGCTTCCTCAATGTTTGACACTATAAGATAGAATGTCTTGCGGTTTCTTTAGAGTCTGCATCCTTACAGAGTCCAATTTACAGTTGTTAATCTATTCTTTGTTGATTGTTGTTTAAATTGAAACGGTATTTATTTGTCTTAATTTTAAATGCATTCTGAGTTTTCCATATCAATTTTATAGAGAAAAAAAAACAAAAAAAAAAACAATAATATATAACCAATAAATTACCGCATTGAACTTGACACTTTACATTTATAGACATACAGAGATTACAAAGCACTAGTAATCTCAATCTAGAAACCAGAAATGGAGGATTCGGGTTCGATTCCTACCGAGGTCTATCTGTGGTGGAGATGTAAGATCTCACCAAACAAACCTTACCCTTGGTCTAAGGGGGCCTAGCACAGGTAGTCTAACAGAAAACATACATTTATTATAATTTCGCTGTATCATATCAGCTGTTGTTATTTCTACAGTTTCGCAATACATATTTGTTTTTTTTTGTTGTTTTTTTTTTATTTTTTGCAGCTTGCTTCATTTCTGTTCTGCGTTTTTAATATTCGAACATATTCTTTGTACATGCATATTGGGTTCTTAGATAAAGGTTGCATAATATTGGTGTCATTGATGTTATAGTTGAGCTGGTTCATCTAACTAAATGCCAAATGTGAAACGGGGCACTGAATTGTATCCCAGTCCTTTTCCACTCACGATGAGTCTGTAGAGCTCTCTGCAGTTAGAGAGAGAGGAAGAGAGGGAGCGGGAGAGAGACAGATAGAGACAGAAAGATAGAGTGAGTCAGGAAGGCAGACAAAGACACAGAGAGAGAGAGAGAGAGCGAGAAGAGAGACAGAGAGGGAGAGATACAAACAAAGACCGAGAGACAGAGAGAGACAGAAAGAGAGAGAGAGACTGAGAGGGACATTTACATATAGAGAAAAAAACAGAGCTAGAGAGATGGAGAGAGACAGAGAGACAGAGAGGCAGTGACATAGAGAGAGAGACAAAGACAGAGCGAGCGAGCGAGAGAGAGAGAGAGAGGGAGAGAGAGAGAGAGAGAGAGAGGGAGAGAGAGAGAGAGAGAGAGAGAGAGACAAAGACAGCGAGCGAGCGAGAGAGACAGAGAGAGAGAGAGAGACAAGGGAGGTGGGGGGTAGGCCTATGTTTGGGGTTTTTACGCCAGAGATCCACGCGTTGAGGGATCTCACCACACACTTCATGTTCTCGCCATCATGTGGTGGCATGGATATAGTACCGGCATAGAAAATGATGTCCTCCTTAAAAGGAAAAACATAAGTTCATTGACAGGCAAGCAGATCTAATGTTCTCGCCATCATGTGGTGGCATGGCTATAGTACCGGCATAGAAAATGATGTCCTCCTTAAAAGGAAAAACATAAGTTCATTGACAGGCAAGCAGATCTAATGTTCTCGCCATCATGTGGTGGCATGGCTATAGTACCGGCATAGAAAATGATGTCCTCCTAAAGGGAAACACATAATTACACACAGGCAAGCAGATCTAATGTTCTCGCCATCATGTGGCAGGCATGGCTAGTACCGGCAAGAAAATGATGTCTCCTTAAAAGGAAAAACATAGAGGATTCATTGACAGGCAGAAGCAAGATCTAATGTTCTCGCCATCATGTGGTGGCATGGCTATAGTACCGGCATAGAAAATGATGTCCTCCTTAAAAGGGAAAGCATAAGTTCATTGACAGGCAAGCAGATCTAATGTTCTCGCCATCATGTGGTGGCATGGCTATAGTACCGGCATAGAAAATGATGTCCTCCTTAAAAGGAAAAACATAAGTTCATTGACAGGCAAGCAGATCTAATGTTCTCGCCATCATGTGGTGGCATGGCTATAGTACCGGCATAGAAAATGATGTCCTCCTTAAAAGGAAAAACATAAGTTCATTGACAGGCAAGCAGATCCAATAGTAATTCGCCATCATGTGGTGGCATGGCTATAGTACCGGCATAGAAAATGATGTCCTCCTTAAAGGAAAAACATAAGTTCATTGACGAACGAAGCAGATCTAATGTTCTCGCCATCATGTGGTGGCATGGATATAGTACCGGCATAGAAAATGATGTCCTCCTTAAAAGGAAAAACATAAGTTCATTGACAGGCAAGCAGATCTAATGTTCTCGCCATCATGTGGTGGCATGGATATAGTACCGGCATAGAAAATGATGTCCTCCTTAAAAGGAAAAACATAAGTTCATTGACAGGCAAGCAGATCTAATGTTCTCGCCATCATGTGGTGGCATGGATATAGTACCGGCATAGAAAATGTCCTCCTTAAAAGGAAAAACATAAGTTCATTGACAGGCAAGCAGATCTAATGACATCTGCTAAGGCTGCAGCACAGCGTTCGGAGGAACTCTGTCACGCAAAATAGTTGATGTTCCTTAAAAAAATAGGTCAGCGAGAATTACAGGCCTTGTTTTTCTGACACTGTTAGACCAAAGATTAAAGCTATACAAAGGCCTAGGTCATAGATTATTAATTTATACACCTCTTACTGCTCCAAAAAAACGGACAACTGAAGCTTGCTTTTGCCTGTATCTTGGCCTTGCAAAGTCGAATATGAATACTACACAAATATTACACTAAAAACCAAAATAAGATATAGATTTCTATACAATACTGTCCCAGATGTAATGATCCAGCCCAGATCTAGGTCTAGTTGCTCACGAAAACGCAAGAGGAAAATCTTTCAAAGTCATGCCCTAGTCTGGTTACACAGCTGATTGTACTAGAGAACAATTTATAAGTACCGGAGACACAGAAAGAAGAAACTATATATATATATATATATATATATATATATATATATATATATATAGATAGATAGATAGGCCTGTCTGCCTGTCTCTCATCTTTCTGTCTGTCTGTCTGTTCTCTTTCTCTCTCTCTCTCTCTCTCTCTCTCTCTCTCTCTCTCTCTCTCTATCTATCTATCTATCTCTCTATCTATCTATCTATCAATCTATCTATCTATCTTTCTCACCACTTTCTTATCCTCATACTCGAATATTGCTGTTGGCTAAATTGTAAAAGAAATGTACGATATCACATGCAGACTCAAATTCATGGCACTTGATAATTTTGATTATCCAAAATCAAAAAAAATCACATATTCGTTTCTGCAACAAAAATAAAAGGGGGGGACCAAAAAGAAGCAGGGACACGCAGAGAGAGAGATGGTGAGAGAGAGAGAGAGAGAGAGAGAGAGAGAGAGAGAGAGAGAGAGAGAGAGAGAGAGAGAGCAATAAGACAACATACGTGAAAACATAAGGACAGATGGAATGGACAGGGATCGAACCCGCGCCTCGATGCGGCACCTATCGCCTTGCCGAGACAAGACCAGGCACTTAACCAATGAGCCATCCATATCTACAAAAATAAGTGCTTCAGGAACAGTGACTTTCATGCTGGCTTGAATAAGGGAAAAAAAACAAAAAAGAAAGTTGAATCGCTAATGAACGATCAAGTGGCCATTTTTACAGGACATAAACAAACTTTAGAGAGAGAGAGAGAGAGTATATACCGATGTCAGTCAAGAAATATCAGCTGGCAGGCGATTCCACCTAACGGTATGGCCAGAGTACCGCAGGTTTTCCGCTGCCAGCCAACCCGCGCATGTTGGCTGGAACCTGCTTTGAGAAGTGTCCTACACAGGTTAATGAGGACACGCAGATGTCCAGACTGAGCAAAAACGTCAACTTTTTTTGTCCTTTCGTTTCAGACGTTGCTAGGGTCGTCCGACATATTAGTTTTGGTCACAACAAACTTCCTTTCCATGACAACAAGCATAAAAAAGAGCACCGTACCAGCACTTTTCCTGGCCTATGTATACAAATTTATAATTTACGTGGTTAATTTTCTACTGAGGTTTAAGCCAACAAATTTTCAAGTTTCTAAATACATAAAAATAGCGAAAATAAGACAGTTTTAACTAAATTCCGGCCTGCAATCGGCGCCTCCCCGCTATGGACTGAGGCCGTGAGAGATCACTCAAACTGCCATCTTTCCTTACCATAATTTAAAAATAAATCACTAAAATAATATGAGACATACATAAACTTACCCTGTAAATGTATTTAAATACATGATTCCAAAATATAAAGGTGCACCATACATATCTAGACTTAGATCAAGCTAGATCTAGATCTAGATTTAGTTCCAGTTCGTCTGATTAAAACGCCCGAAGCAGTGATTACTGTGCCGTTTACCTAAGACTGCTAGTGTTAGATCTAGATTTAGAGATTTACAAACTATATTCTGAATACAATAAATGACTGTAATAATTTCGCGAATCCAGTGTAATCAAGGCCTAGTCTATTCGGTGCATCAGAGGCACGATATCGTAGATCTACATATAGCTTTTGTCAGATATATCACCGAATTTTTTTAGGAACATATTGAATTTTAAAGCCATTTGTAGTACAGTATGATTAACTAAAGGAAAGACAAACCCTCACGTTTTCTCAAGCACAGAATATTTTTCCAATTGAATCATGTTTATATATATATATATATATATATATATATATATATATATATATATATATATATATTATGTGTGTGATGTGTGTATAATTATATATATATATATATATATATATATATATATATATATATATTCTCCCTCCAAACCTTTTCTAACTTTTAAAAGAGATAAGCAGAAAAATAGATAACAACATTTACATATAAGAAATTCAGTACTTCGAACAATTTTCGGGAACAGAAGAAAAGCCAAAATAATTTTTTATCATGCTATATATATGTTTAGATATACATAGTTTGCATCACATCGTGCATCCATGATATATATATATATATATATATATACTTCTAGATTAGATCCTATTTCTAATGTAGATAAACCTTGCAAAGAGTAATACTTTAAAAAAAAATGTTTACTAAGTTTTTAAAGATGTGCAATTATGCTGAAAATAACACAATGTTCCACTAGAACACTTTTGTTTATAACACAGGATAAGTAAAGTTTCCACCCAGGTTGACCAAAACAGCTATGGCGGCTCCGGAAAATTACGAAAATACCCGCGACATCCCGAAGGGCCTGTTTGTGTAACTTTCCGTTTTTCCTTAATTTGTGGTGTCCTATGTTCAATAAGTGACCGTCCAAAAGTGGACGCATGGCTCGGCAGCTTGCAGGCTATCTGCGCAGGCAAAATCACCGGAACGTTCGAGCAATTCTTACCGGCTGTCAGCCGCTGATAATGATAAGGGAGGGAAGGTGAGAGGGGGAGGGGAAGGGAGGGGGGGGGAGGGGAGGGGGAGGGGGAGAAAGGGGGGGGAGGGCGGAAAGAAGTAACGTGATCGTCTAAACGTGCCTTTGGTCGAGTGCGGCTAGTAGAGCCTTGTGTATTTCATGTTATTCTTCTGTATAATTAGAAGAGCATTGCATCATTGGCAATGAACACCGAGCAACTGATTTTAGAAGTTTACAAACGTCAAATAATTTGGGACAAAAGGACCAAATTACATTCCAACCGCATTGCTGTGGACAAGTGTTGGTTGGAAATAAGTCATGAAATGGGCCTAGAAAGTAAGCTTTATTTAATATAAGTATCAATCAATAGCTATTACATGACTATATCCTTCCCCAACCTCCACCCACCACATCGCTCCAAAATCCACACCCAACTCGCCTCAAATATTAAACAATTAAAAATAAAGTCATGCACCTTCTTTATTTTTTTTCACAGAAGGGTACATGGTAGCATAAAAAATAGCTGAGAAACATGAGTGAATACAATTTTTTTTTTACTATATAACGGAGATAAAAAAAATATGTTTTCCAAAATTAATGTAATATACCGTTCAGATTGTTGTCCTCTTCACTGTAATCCATAATTACTCATTGAGCCACAATGAAACCTTTGAATTTAACATTATTCATCGAGAGGTTTAATCACAAGACGAGAATAACAAATAACACATCATGTGAGGTCCTGAAACTATTTAGAATCGAGGACAGAGAAGACTGGAGGTGTTTGGTCTAGAGAAGATCTCTTTTATGCCAAGTTCATTACTCGATGCTTTCATCAATAATACATCATTAACATTGATTAAAAAAAAGGTTTTGAACAAAAAATTAATATTGATCGACGTTCAAATCATATATATATATATATATATATATATATATATATATATATATGTATATATATACTTTTATAATTATAAGCAATGATTCAAACATAGTAACTTCAGCTCACATATTTGTATATGCAATAAGTGAATTTCGTTGTTGTTCTTGATTTAGCTTTTAAGTAATTTTTTTTTCTTGCTCGCTAAATCAAGATGTCTGTTAAATCTTAGACATTATACTTGATATTGTGATTAATTGTAGGTTAATGGGTTGAATGTGAAATAGGTTGTGACAATATCCCTGATTGACTTTGCTTCATTGGTTCGTTTGCCAGTGTGTTGCCACTCTCTGTGGAAACTTCTGCTAGATTATGTCGGAATCCTTCTATGTCTATCACTATATTATGCAGGATGCAGACACACTTAACAATGGAGTCTACCAATTCCACTCTAGTTTCAATGCCCTTATTCAATATGCGCCACTTAGAACACAACAATCCAAAGTCACACTCTATTGTTTTTCTGGACCTTTACCATCTCTTGTTAAACATTTCTTTATCTAATGGCAAATTACTGCCGCTGTATGGTTTTAAAACGAACGGCAAAAGAGGGAAGCCTCATCCCCAATAAGAACACAGGGAGCCATGACGTTTGTCTGAGGCAGAGTGGCTGGCCCAGGGAGTTTCAGTTTTCCAGCTGTCACAGCATGGTAGAGCTCAGAGGCCTGGAAGGTGCCTCCATCACTCTGCTTACCATATCCACCAACTTCAATGTTAATGAATCTGTATTTCGCATCCGCTACACCTTGAAGAATGACAGAAAAAAACTTTTTGTAGTTGAAAAACATAGACCCAGAATCCTTTGGACATCGTATGCGCACGTGCTTGCCACCAATGGCACCGACACAGTTAGGACAATTCCAAATATTGTAGAATTCTTCAGCTACTGATCTGAGTTTATCGACAGTTGGTACAGGCATATGTTCTGGCTGTAACTGCTCCCATATAGCCACCACAGTCTCATACACAGTATTAGCTACAGTAGATTTACCTACTCTGAAGCTGAAAGCAAGACTCCTAAATGAAGTTCCTATTGCAAGATACCTGTTCTTCGTAAGACAGATAAAACAAAAACACATACATAGAATTTTTTAGGGTACACACACTCTTTGAGTGATGGCTGAAAATTGACTACAGTGTCAATAATATTCAAATAAGAATGATGAAGATGATGATGATTATCTTGTTCTTGTTGGTGTAGTTGTTGTTGGTTCTGGGGGTGCTGCTGCTGCTTTTTATTCATCTTCTTTTTTTTTTCCTCTATTTCTTCTTCTCCTTCTAATTATTAATTATTTATTATTATTATTATTATTATTATTATTATTATTATTATTATTATTATTATTATTATTATTATTATTATTATTATTATTATCATCATCATCATCATTATCATCATCATCATCATCATCAATAT
>JAWDGP010001931.1:0-35000 GCA_033675545.1 Elysia crispata
CAGTTTGATCTGCACCAGACGAGTGGCTCAAACTGGTATCCACGATGTGACCATTCAATTTTAATTCTTTAAGCATGGGAAAGGTTTAAGAGACAGTAAATCTTTGTTAAGTGGCACGAAGAATCTGTGAGCATTGTCCTGTTTGATGCGTGAAAGAATGTGTTAGTGTGAATATTTCCCCCAGAATCTCAATTTAATTTCGCTTCTTCAGGTAGGCTAGTAGAAGAGAAGAAAACGTGGTTGGAGCCCCATTGACTGGGCATCAGAATCATGTAAAGAGAGAAACTAGTCGAATAGTGTGAAACCAACCACCGTATTATTCGAAACATTACAAATGTATATGTATCGACCCATGAAATTGAAAGCAAAAATGTCTGAAGTACAATGACTGCTGTTTGGAGAAAATCACGAATGAAAACTTTTTGACATTTGATTTCTGTACGATGCTAAATCTATTTTATTTATTACTCTGATTTTTTTAAAGTAATGATAAGTGATATTAGATTCAAAATCTAAAGAAATGATTTATGTTCATAATCACTAAATGCTTATCTTCTTTGAATTTGGCATTTAAGACAAATTTGCACTTATTCATATGTTGCTGTGTTTGGCCATTATTGTCTTATCTTTGAGCTTGAGACACTTTTGCATTCAATGACTATCCATTCAAAAAGATTAGTTTATACTTGGGACAGCTGATTTACATTGAAAAAGAATTCATTGTTTCAAAAAAATATTATGTAATCACTAGAGATAATAAACAGCATGGACACAACAAATTTCACTCTAACAAGTATATTAGGTTTCATCTTTGTTTTGCATATTAGCAGGGGTAACCCCCACACATAAACCCAAACCAACAATAATCAGGCAATCATAACCAATTTAAAAAAAGGGCTAAGATTTCAATAAGATTTTCCTCTCCTTAATGTAGACAACAATCCTACGGTGTATTTTTTCTATAAGTATAAGTTTATGGAAGACAAGGATGTGTTCATTATTTCTGTACTTCAAGATTTTCATAGAATGGGCGACAGTCCCTGGGCAAGTATTGAGTCAGTATCAAAAAGTCCCTCTTTTTGTCAAGATCAATCTTGTCGGCTGGTTTTAGAAAAGAAACCTCTGCTTGAACGAACATCGTTAGCTTTCCTCTCTGCAGGTTTTCTCGATTCGCAAGCGCTCCTCCGATCTCTTTAGCAAAAAATATTTTGATGCCATTTTCGTTTGTGAAGACAATGTGGTGGACAGCCGAATTACCTGAAAAAGCGTTTGTTTTTGCACATTTTTCTGTTCAAGTTCATCAAAATTCCATACAAAATCTCTCATAAGGCGCCCCTCATACTTCTTTTTTTTTATTTATCTTTAATGGTAAATAGATGCCCCTTTTCTCAAACTCATGCTGCATACAAGAACACATTGAATTGCCTTCATTCTGACTGTGACCGCTCTCAAAGAATTTTTGCTCGATCACTTGACAAGAAACTACAGCAGAGCAGTTGCGCATGATTTTAATGCGGTTTTGTCTACCACAGGTATCCCTAAACACAATAGCCTTGGAGTGTCCTTGCTGATCCTTTACTTGTAACCATCTGATTAGGCAGGATGCAACCTCGTCTGTTCCCTTATTGTGTTCCACTTCAGTCCAGGTGTTGCAAATGCCGTGTTGAGTAGCTCGTAGATAGTCAAACTGTATACATTAAGCTTTCTCAAGTAGTAAGCAAACCCATTTTTTACCTTTGTAGTACATGTCATTACTTGTTGGAGGTCAAAAACAGCACTCACAATATGATCTGACGGCTTTTTGTCTTCCTCTTTGTTATCTCTGGCTTGTTGTTTACATCTAAGGTGATCCTCATGTGCTTGGGTGTCATGCACTGTTGCTGTTTCGGATTTTTTGTTTTTGAAAGTATTTTGCGCGTGTATCGCACTGATCTTTTGACCTTTTATGGAAAGATAAATTGAATTCTGAATTTAACAATTTTTTTTTTAGATTTTCTTTTTCACAATTTTCTCTTTTTGGCCCTGTTTTGTTACAAAGACACAGAATAAACGGTATATTTCTTTTACATTCAACCAAGCCTCTAGGATTTCTCTGGATGTGTCCTTTCGACAAAAGTGTCTTTCGTCTTTCCACTTTTGGAAAGTTATTGATATGCTCCTTTACTAATAATGTTTTTTCTTGCGATGTCTTATTGTGAGCTGTTCTTGGCTTTGGTGAGGTTATAATACAACCTGTTTTGTTGTTCAAGTTGTATTTTACAACCGACTCTGAAATAGCAAGTGTGTTAAGAAAAAAGCTTTTGCATGCTTTGAGTTGTGGTCCAACTACATGAGGTAATCTGCAAACTAAGGTATGCTTACCTTTCAACACAGGCTGACTGGTTCTGTGGTTTTCAACTGATTTTCTTTCCACATGACTTACAACAAAATCACGACGACGTTTTTGACATTTCAAACCCCCCAAAATGCTCAAAATTTCTTCTCTAGCGTTTTGAGAAAATTCTCCCCCACCTCCATTTTACAATTACATCCAGTTTTTATTTTCTTTTTAGTTCCTGAATTATATGACATGCTTCTTTCGTTTCTTTTACAGTTTTGTTTTTTTATTTGTGTTTTTTTTTTTTTTTTTTTTTTTTTTATTACCGTTCAAATTGTTAATGTTGACTTTTTTCCCTTTTTCTTGTATTACTTAATTTATATCAAGGGCAAATAAACAAAAAAAATCTCATACTTTTTATTTCTTTTATTGATTTTAATCCATCGTAGCATCAAAGTACCGAGAGCTATGTCAAGCAATTAAAAAGAAAGATAATTCATAAAATTAATTATTCTCAAAGGAATTATGTTAAAAAATTATGATGAAAATCTCTTCTCGCCCAAGTTTCACCTTTTCTCTTCATCTCAAAATATATATTTCGCCAAACTGAAAAAACCATGAACGATCTTCGACATCAGTTTCTGTCACACGAAGAAATAATAGTCTGCCTTAAATTTCTGAAATTGGTTTCGGAAATGGTTTGTAAAATAGTCATTCGATTGCATTAGATTGGCAGCGTAGGTACAAAATCTTTTAAAGCTATTAGGGATTTTTAATACATTTTTTTAGAAATCAAGGATTACCGTAACCCTAACTTTTACCCTAACCCTAGCCCTGCCATTTTGTCTCAAAAATTTAAAACATTCCGTAAAAAATAATTTTTTTTTTTTTTTTGAAAATCATAACAGGCCAGAAAATAAACGCCGAAAGTAAACCTCTCTTTGGGGTAGTTGTGAAGCACCGTAAAAAAAAAAAAAATAGGTAGAGTGCAGCTCCAAAACGTACAAAACAATACAAAACACGTGAGCTTTCGGCTTTACGCAAAACACAAAAACAAGAACAAACCACACAAGGATATTCACATATATAAATTTGAAGAAAAAGCTGTGAAAAAAAAAAGAAAAAAAAAGATATATATATATATATATATATATATATATATATATATATATATATACATAAAACTCAAGGCCAACAACTTAAAGGAAATCTGTTGACCAAATTTCCTGAAAAAATGTTTACATTTATTGAATAATTTAATACCAATAGGTAGGAATATATAACGAAGAAAGTATAGACTTATATTACTACTTATCTTAAGAATGATGTAGTCTTCCCAAGCGTCTTGGAAACAAAGGTTAGCTTCGCACTTCCGCAATGAAAAGGTGCCATCGAATGCAAAATGAGCGATGAATAAAAAAAAAGATTCACAATTTCGCATCTCTCTTTGGGGTAGTCCGGAGCAGTCACAAAATTACCTTTCTGGTATGAATTCATCTATACCAAATGAAGAAATACACGGTTCGTTCCTACACACTTCCACTTCTGTCGTAAAACAATCTTATATATCTTAGTAACTGAAGAGTTCCTTTGTTGACACTTCTTTCTTTCTTTCGAAAGTCCTGTATCACTCAGGAATCGCTTACTTCGAGGTTGAGAGGGAGAGCAAGAAAATAACAATTAAGATCTATAATAGATCTAGATCTAGACCAGGTTCCACATAAAGATCTGGGCAGGCCAAGATAAACCTAATCTGCATCTACCACCCGCTCTATTTACCTACGCTTCAGCCTTCAGGCTAAAGAGCCTCTTCAAACCAACCACTCCACGATCTACTAATCTAGATAGATCTAGATCTAATCTACTAGATCTAGATCTAGTGGAACTGAAATATCATTATGGTAAAGAATATATTGAACTTGAAGTCTGGATCTAGGATGTTTAATTTTTATTGATACCGTGCATGAGATTGATTGTATTCATATAGCAATCTTCAAATAGTATAATCTTGACCTGTAGACACATACATCAGGGACATCATGGGTAACTCCTTACCCAATGCGGTTGCGGCTCATTTGAATACATGACAGCCATAATGGATACGATACTGGAAACTAACACTTCATTTTCTTCTACACATTTATTTTTTACTCATAATTTCTTTCCACAAATCTGAAGAGTACACGAGACAAGTAAGTAATGATCCAGTCACCCCCAGTATCTAAAATATGACTGCCATGTAAACAAAAGACTCAGGGCTGCACTGGGTAAGGAATCCTGAATATACAGAGTTTTGAGATTAATCTGTTTCATTCATGGTGGCTCCAGGTAGGTTTGATTGAAGGGAGCCCTGGAAAGGACTGGTGTAGATTTTATCATTTTTGCATTTTAAGTAACATTGCACAATAGTCAACTCAATAGTCCGACCAACTGATAATTATTCAGTCAGCAATGGTTAGTTCAGTTATTGTGTGAATGAACCCTCATTGCCTCCCTCTACTGTTTCTCTGAAAGCCTGAGTTTATTAGACTACCCCCCACCTTCCCCCAGGCATATTAGTCGCAAGCTCTTGTCTTTAATCAAATTTTAAATTATGTAGGCAGAAAACACTATGCTTTATGGAAATGTTAGCTGCCTTGAACAGAGCACCAGAACAACGGTATTTGTCTAACGAAAAATGAGAAGATGGCTCTAAGTTAACTCATGTCCTGCTAACGCTGTTACCCACAGGTAGGGCCAAAAACTGTACCTTTGCGGCCTTTGCCACAACCAGTAAGCTTCTGGACTAGGCATGCGGCAAAGCAGATAACCTGTGTTGGTATTATTGTACATATTGTAGTTTACAACAAAGTGTCAAGACAGACTTTTGATGTCACAACAAATTATAAGTTCCATTTATTTTGTCATTTTTTTTTTAAATAGTTCTAATGAGGTCATGAAAGGACAAGTTATATAGGCTTGGAGAAAAAATGTTTTCAAAGAGAGTTTGATTGCACACCTGCCATTCATTCCGATTTAGGCGGAATCATCCAAATGGATTTTATGTGAAAAGTTAATTCTACGACTATTGCTATATTTTTTCTCATTTTGGATCATCCTGTGTGAAGTATAAAACCAGACAATATATATTATATCGATATTGTTTCTTTTTCTTTATTATTTATATTTCCAATAACAATAGTGAGATTTCTATTGTAGTTGCAACCGTCCAAGATATTAGTGCGATCCAGTTGTTTACTTCATTCATGCGAATGCATTATTCTTTCCGTCTTCACAATCACATCTAAACTTGGCCATTATTTCCAACAAAGGATTTTCTTGTTTCTTGATCTGGTATTTACTACCAGACAATTTTTTTGCATCAAGATAATTTATATCTTAATCTAGTTGATTTTCAAGATCGCTTTGAAAATCTTAAAATAAAGCTTGCGTAATACTAGATCTAGATTTAGATCTAAATCTATAATCGAAAATGGGGCATGTCATTAGACTTTAGTAGGTGAATTTCATTCCAAAGCAAATAATTGTAAGTTTATATCTAAGTGTTAGGTTGTTGTTTTTCTTTTTACGTGGACAGGTGACTTTTTTGCATCAAGATATTTTTTATCTTAATCTAGTTGATTATCAAGACCGATTTGGAAATCCTAAAAATGGGCTGACATAAAACTAGATCTAGACCTATCGAAAATGGGGCATGTTATGAGACTATAGTGGGTGATTTTCATTCCTAAGTAAATAATTGTAAATTTATATCTAGGTGTTAGATTGTTGTTTTTCTTTTTATGCGACTAGGTTAAGATAACTGAAGTTAGACCTGATCGATATTTATCATATTCAGCTCGAATGTTTTAAGAAAAAGATTTGTACTTTTTTTTTAACTTAGATTTTACCTGTCACAAGTAAACCTTTATAATGCTTTAGTTGAGCGGAGGAAGGAAGGCTACAAAAGGTCATTCAAGTTCAACCTTATAGTCTGAGAAATAATCGTAGAAATAATGTTTCATAAACATGGCTCTGTTTGCATTCCCGACTGCTCTGCTCACATTAACTGATGTTGAAAAAGACCTGTTTAAAAAAAAACTTGCCCAGTTCTCCTCTATGTCAGTAAAATCTAGATCTAATGATATTCTATTATTTTGTTGAGAAATCGCGATGAGACTGAATCTTGATTCAAGGTATCTAGTCTAGTTAAAGTAGGCCTTTCCATCTTTTTCTCTCAGATTCCTCTTTTTTGTGGTTCTGATTCCTCTTCTGAAAAATTTTGGGTGGCAGGTCTGTGATTGGATATGATAATTTCAGTTTACAGTACTCTAATTAGCAATTCCTTTGATGAAAGACTGGATTTGCACTGAAAATAAAACATATGCTTAATTAATTTTGCCTGTGTTTGAGAGGGAGGGGGTGGTGGTGGTGGGGGTGAGAACTAAGCGGAAAAGATGTTAACTCATTTAGAACATACAAATCTTTGAGTCTAGTTCGGTCTACCATATAAGCTAAAGCCTCAAGAGTCACTGTGTAATCCTATTGTTCAAAGAAACTACAGGTTTGTAACTATACAGATACAACTAAATACCGGTACTATGTAGTTCTATTATTACTAAGCACAGAGAGTGGGTTGGGTGATAAGTGAGACACTAGAGAAAGAAGACAATCAGACCACACAGCAAGGTCTGCCCTCTATGATTGTCAGGTGCTTCCATAATCATTGTCTCAAAGAACTTAGGAGACATCAAGTTAAAAACCCGGCATCAAACGAACTAATCTCTGACCCGTTC
Organism: Elysia crispata; assembly: GCA_033675545.1. Taxonomy (NCBI): domain Eukaryota; kingdom Metazoa; phylum Mollusca; class Gastropoda; family Plakobranchidae; genus Elysia; species Elysia crispata. The sequence goes on from JAWDGP010001931.1 coordinate 7,093, forward strand.
TCAGGTTCAATGAACTACATGTACAAGTAATATCAAATCCACCATAGAATGTTTTCTACTTAGAAACTATGTCGCTGAAATTCAATCAAAAGGTTCCCTATTGGCTGCTAAGAAATGCTTGAAGTGTATACTATAGGTGTTAAGCACCTAGGGTACAGGCTGCATTATTCCATAGTAATACATAGGTAGGGGAGAGCAAAGTTTTGACATGCAAGGAGAAGAGAGGAGGAAGAGGGCAGAGAACGGCAGCCAATGCACGGGGAGATCATGATACAGGATCAAAGAGCCAAATTGGCTGTAACTTGGGCAATGGTCAGGAAGAGTGAAGAGTGGCTTTATATTATAGACACGTGGTTAGTTGATAAAAACAAGGGAGATAATTATGTGGTAATTTGAATTTCCCTTGTGGTGCCTCATGTCATGGCTCCAAGGAACTTTTAAAAATGACTGAACTAGTTTGTTGAGTCTGTGGTTACTGTATATCAAACACCACTACTAGCTGCAATCCACATAATTCGAGGAAGTCAGGGAGCGGTGGTCATGTCAAGTCTTTGTCAGGACTCTGTATTGAGGGTGGGGTGGGGGTGTATTTGGGGCAAGTATGGGGCAAGGGAAGGGCCATGTGGTAAAGTTACCGCTGTCTAGTTCTTTTTTTTACTCTTCAGTCTTTGTAACAACCACATGCAAAGGTAGCAGGTTTCCCATGTGTCTGTAACTTCAAGCATCCATCTTATAACATGACAGAAGGGCCTAAATTGCAATTTGTTCTTCACACCTCAGGGGCTCAGGATCGCCTCCCAGTAGTTCAAACAGATAGAAATTTCATTGGTTGATATTCTTAGAAAAGATATAAAGTCTACCGAGTATATGAGATGCGGAGATTAGAAGATAATCACGTTTCAAATAGACTCACCAATGAACCACTAATAATAATGGCGCTGCAGCACCCTGCTCGGAGTCTTAGCCCTTACATTCAATGGCATCACAGAGCCCAGGTTATTGTCACGGCAAAATTGAATATAATGGGTGCGCAGAACCAGGTTTAACAAGGTGTTGAAGGCACGCATTGATCTTGTGTCATTTTACATAGCTTAAAGAGGTAAAATATTTTGGTAAAAATAATAAACTTTAAATTTTTAAACCAAACATCCCAACTGTCCAACTCCAATTTCAAATCATTTGTATTTGATATAACCATTTCAATAAACATTAGTTTTGTTTATGTGTGGCTCATAAAAAATTATTGTTTCACTCAAAACTTTTGACTGAAGTAACTGAATTTCTCTTAAATGATGTTCCTTACTAAATTTGAAAAATTAGAGAGCAGCATAGCTTGTTGCACCTCAGTCAATCTGTGTTCAGAAGTGGAACAACAAAGGCGACAACTGTGAGCAGTTCTAGCTTAGAACTAATTCTTTAAGGATATGGCCAATAAGGCTTGCTTGTAAAAGTACGATCAAGCCTTTACTTTTAGCTTTGCTCTAATTTAAAATATCTACTTACTTTTAGACTAGACCTAGATCAAGATTAGATTTTTTTAGATCAGATTTAAGTCTATTTTAGATATGCATAGTGTGTGCAACTGCAAAAGCTGTTTTAGGTCGAGTCTTTGAGTTAAAACAAAAGAGCTCTATATGAAACCACAAAAGGAAAGGCATCTGCCTCGCTAGATATCTGATTTTTTTGCTTATCAAGGATAGAATCTTGACTCTTGTGGAGGACATGAAGTAAATTATAAATTTTAGATGTAAACATTCATAGTGATTAAAAGTTAAATTTATAAATTTATAGGTATGGCTCCAGCAAGGTTGGGGGATGTTTGAAGATTAAAAATGCTTACTTAGATACCATTAGCTGTATGTTTCTGTTTCTATTTCAAAGGTAAAATTCAATATTTTTTCACCCTTAAAAAAGAGAAATGAATGCTACCAATTATTTTGGTTCAAACTTTTCTTTGATAAACTCAAAATCCAAAGTCAAGGAAGTCTTGGAAAGATGACTTGGATCCTTAAAAATTTCTGGGCAACAAGTTGAATTTTTCTAAAGTCTTGAAGTGGTGGAAACATTAACTTCTATTTTGAATTATTAATTTTTAAGGTTTTCAACATTTTTGTTTCAGTTTGGATTTGGCAATGCTTTTGCTGAGTACCCACCTGGTCGCACATTTCAAGCAACATATAAGTGCTATAGTGTTACAATGCTTGGCGATCGAGAAGATGTAGAAAGAGGAGGCAAAAGTAATACTTTCTTCTGTTTGAACTTAGTTATATATTAGTGTATAATTCAATAACTAATTTAAAAATTATAAGACTAGCATATTAAAAAAGGATCTTTTTGTATGAAATAAATGAAACAGTTTATAAGCTATCATCTTAGGTGTTTATATGATAACTAATTATTGTGGAACAAACTGGAGTCTAAAAAATTAATTATATTTAAGAAAGTTGCAATTTTTGACATATAATAATAGTTTGATCATGCTAATTATTACAAATCTTGTATTCTTTTTTTTACTCTTTCAATAGTCATAATGCCTCCCTCTGCTTTGGACACACTTAGTAAGTGCATAATAATGTCTTGTCTTTATTTGTTTAAAAGAATTGGAAGGATTTGAACTTTTATAGATCTGAATTTTTTTAACTAAAAAGTATTTTGCAGTTCAAATGACATGTAATTTTTGATGGTTTAGTACTTTTCAAAACATACATATATATTTCTTTTATATATAATTCTTAATAAATTGAGACTTTAAATGCACAAGTTCTCCTTTTGACTCAGCTATTGCTTGCTCTGTATTTGAATTTAAAATTTTTCTCTTTGATTGAGCTTCTGAAGAACAATACATAAAAGTACTTTACGCAACGAACCGAGTCAAAATTCTTTTGATTTTCTGTAAAGTATAAGAATTCTGCTTTCCTGCTTATTATTTTATTGATTTCTCAAAATGTTATGTTGGAGAAAAAAATTATGTTGAAAAGTCACACAAATTTTACATGTTTATTCGAATGATATAGTAATGGTCTTATAAGATGTGATAAGTTACTTAAAATTCCATATTAGTATTGCATGATTTCAAAAAATAAATTTTTAACTCACTGCAATGAAATTGTGCTACAACTTTCTTTTACATTATATTATTTGCATAACTCAGCTGGTTGTACAAACAGCATTCATTCGCTATTTTTGTTTTGAATAGCTCGGTTAAATATCCAGTACCCGATGTTATTTAAGTTAACCAACAAGAAGACCAATCGAGAAACACACTGCGGTGTTCTTGAGTTTGTGGCTGATGAGGGCAGAATCTTCATTCCTTACTGGGTAAGTAGTTGATATGGAATACTCACTTAATTCTCTTGGATGCGTTCACTTAGCTCTATAGGATGCCTTATTTCATAGCGACCAGCTCCAGCACATATTTATTATAGGAAAGGAAAAAAAATAATAAATGAATTGTTCATGTGATCCATCCGATACATAATTATTTAAACCATTTGTGAGTTTACAGCAATATTACAGATTTATTGTAATCAGGCTGCAATTTTAAGTAAAGATAAGATAGATAAAATCAAATTAACTTTATTCATAACTTTTGGGGAAATTCAGAATTTTTTTTATGATCTTCCATCTAGGTAATTATATTGGCAAAAACATACTCATTAGACTAATACTGAGAGTGGTTAACTCAATCCCACCTAAGTCATTCCAGCTCAAGAGCAGGGACATAACTCATAACAAATACATGTTATTGTTTTTTTAAATAGTGCAATCAAACAAAACAAGATAAAATTATGAAATAAACTGGAAAAGAAACTAGAGGTTTTGAATTTTTAATAAAACAAGGATTTATGATAAAAAAAACCATTTTTCTAAGACTTCTCCTTCACTACAGGCTGACTTGACCTCCATTTCTGTTTTTTTTTTCCCCACCATCAACATCCAGCTCCACCACCATCTCAACATCACAATCTGACTCCAGATCTCAAATGGGCAATGATCATTATTTTCATCTTGATTTAGGGATAACCATGCAGATAACCAGCATAAATGATTTCTGTAGCATGCCTTAGAAAATTCAAGCAATCATACATCCCAACTCAAAGTTAAGATCTAGCCTAGGCCTTGAATTTGGAATTATGACATTAGATCTACATCTAATCTGAAAAAGAAATCAAAATAACCAGTTTTTTCACGAGATTTCTGGTAGTAATAAGGAAAGAAAGTAGACACCTAGAAAGTGGAAGTGAACAAACAATAACTGGCAATATAGGTACACAATAAAGTGGTCCATATGGGCAACAGTGGGCAGTATAGGTGGGGTTGAGTTAATAAGCAGGAATATGAAAGCCCAGCTACAGTTAACCCCTCACAGAGGTTCACTAAGAATTTAATGACCTTCCATCCAACAGTACATGTCATGTAGCAGCTGATGGTTCCCACTATTTTTAATTTTCCCTTTTTTTTTCGGAAACTATTAAAAATTCATCACATATATAATACTCTGCTTTGATTTGCACCCAATTTTATTTGGATACTGGTAGCTGAAGTTCTGTAGGTATTACGATTTTCAATAATGAATAGATAATCTTTATTTTTTCCCAAGTTTGTGTGGTTTCTTTATCATTCATTTATCTATTTTTAATTTTAGATTTTTAGAACATATAAGTAAGTTGTTGCTTTGTAACTTGCATTTCCTTTCTGAATTTCAGATGATGCGAAATTTATGTGTTGATGAAGGTGATTTTATACAAATTGACAATGTTTCATTGTCGGTAGCAACATATGCCAAGTTCCAGCCTCAATCAGTAGATTTTCTGGATATTACAAACCCTAAGGCTGTGTATCTTTTCATATCTGAGTCATATTAAGTTCTTCAACTTTATTGTACTGTGTGTATTGCAAAATTATTTGAAGCATGCTCATATCTTTGTTAAAGGGTTTTCTTTGTTGAAGACGTATTGTTTTTATATTGGAATTTGAATTATGATATCAGACATAAGTTAACACGGAATTGTATTTGTTCAGTTTGAAGTTTTTGTTTCACATAATTATTTACTTGGATCTCTTTCAGTGTATCAAATAAAGTAACATCTACATTTGAATTTATTTGTCAAGATTTAAGAAAAATTTATTGTCCTTAACCTGAGACAAAAAAAGACTTGAGAATGCCTTAAGGAATTTCGCCTGCCTTACTCAAGGAGATGTGATAGCCATCAAATACAATGACAAGGTAAACAAATCATACTTAACACTGGTCACTGACTTTTTTCAGAGCTAATTCAAATTCTATGTTTCAATAGAAAGATCAAAATAAGAAGAGAAATCCCCAAATTATGATAATTTTCTTAAAAGTTCTTAAGTTTTGTTAATGATTTTATTGATATGTCTTGAGTAAGGGGAATAGTGGGATGTCACACTTAATTCTAAACACACTTTGAGCACAATGTGCCGCTCATTGAGAGTAAGATAATCCTACGTTATTACATCTCTTAATGTGCTAAGAACAATCTTGCAGTTAAGGGATGATGAATTATCGATAGTTTAGAGAATCAATAACAAAATGTTGCTAAAGAAAGTGCTATCATGACTTTTTCTCCTAATTCATACTTTTGGATTGCTAGAAGTGGCTTGGTTTTAGCAGTAAAGGCACTTTTTTATTCATTCATTTATTTATGTCTCAATTTGATGATCAATTGAGGTAACTGATTCCCTTTTAATTCTGACAAGGCATAATCATCATTATATTTTATTATTATGCTCAAAGTTCAATGTTGTGAAATTTCTCTGTTGTTTGAATTAATGATGAGGGCTTTATGAATTGTTTATATCTATGTTTCCAAAATAGAATGGTGTTCAATTTTAATTCATTTTACATTTTTCTTATCTTTTTTGTTCTTTGATTCAAGGAGTATGAACTTTTTGTGCTGGAAAGCAAACCTGGAAAGGCTGTGTCCATTATTGAGTGTGATATGAGTGTGAGTAAAAAAGAAAATTTCCAAGATTTCAGGCGATTTGCACATCTAAATCTAAACTTGATTTGGATCTAAATCAGGACTTAAAGTAAAATTAATATCCAGACATAGCTTTAGATCTATAGATATAAAATTAGAGTGGATATGCCTAATCGTGGTCAACAGCTAGCTGTCTTTGTCATACATTAGGCTAGACCTAAGTAGACCGGGGAATCAAGATATTGTAGGAATATACAAAAGGAACTGGTTTCTTTTACTAGCCAAGAGGCAAAGAGCTCTGTATTGAGTCATCAGGGGAAGGAAACAGAATGCAGCTGCTTTGGCTGAATTTTTTCTATGATCTAGAATCTCAAATACTGAGCCCTAATCTTGATCTGATTAGCCATTAAAGAGGCCTGAAAATGAAATACATGATAGATGATAAGTTTTATCCACACAATCAGTAAATCACGCCCTTGGACTTCCTCAGGTGGATTTTGCCCAGCCCATCGGTTACAAAGAGCCAGAATGGGTTCCAAAACAAGAACAGCATCTGGAAGGAGCAGTGAGTTGTTGTTTTTTTTTTTTTTAAATAAAAAATTTTAACAAGCTTTTGTCATCCTGTGCCTACTATATCTAGATCTGTATCTGCTTTTATTTTATATATATAGTTATATTAAATATATAAAAGTAATGAAAGATCTAATTACTTGCAGTTCCACATCGAATATATTAGCAACTAATCTTAATTTTTATACACTTGTTTAAGCTCCTTTTTTTTTTAATAGGCAAGCACTATTCTGATTCAGTTCTTACTTCATAAATTTATATGAATAAATATATATATATATATATATATATATATATATGTTTATATATATTGATTTGCTTTTGCTTTTGTGTTTTTTGTTTTTTGTGTTGGAGACCAGTTTTCCTCCAGATTTGTTCGGAACAAATTGCACGTTATCTGTTGTGTGTCACATCAGCATCACATTCTTGGTCTTGGTGAAGAGATAAACTAAACTAGGGCTGCTTAAACGATTGCACCCAGATTTGGTTTACTTTTTTACATGAGATCTTTGCTTCACTTGAAGAATGTCTACATGAACATGAAAAGAATTCCAATGTTTCAAAGTTCTATATATAATTTGAAAACTGTACCAGTTTTTCACTATATGTGTTTGAAACGCATAACACTCTATCTGTAGTGGGTCAAATCAGCACCGCATAAGGTTCCAGTGGAGAGATAAACGAAAACGAGGGCTGCTTAAACAATTGCACCCAGATTTAGTTAAATTTTTTGCCTGAGATCTTTACTTCATTTAAAAAAGTCCTTATTACAACATGAGAAGAATTCCAATGTTTCAGGGTTCTATATTTTAAAACTATAATGAGTAAGTCAGAAGGAGACAATTCTGTTACATGTATTATTGAAAAAAAACTATTTTTTTTATTTATTTTAAATTTTATGTAGTTCTGTGGCTCTGGATTCAATCTGTATTTCTTGTAAAGTTTTTTTGTTTACCTTTTCTGTTTTTTTTTTCTTTATCAGTTTATGTAGTTGTATGGCTCTTGAGAGTTATCGTTGTAAATTCATTTTTTTTTATGTAGTGGTATGGCTCCAGAAAGGATACCGAGGATATAAGTCTTTTATATTTGTGACCTTTGCTCTTCTTCAGCGTATAATTTGTCTTCTTAACCTGTTCATTTGAACGGGTAATCATGCTCGTATATCATAAAACTTAAAAGGCAACTTTGATTTCTTTCTCCGCTATCTCCTCCAAAACCACTCAATGCACAGTGATGAAGTTTACTGAGTTTTAATCTTTTGAGATCATTGTCCTATACTTTACGGCAAAATTAAAGAAAAGTTTTGGATTTAGGCTAAAAAATGCATTTGAAAGTTCATTACATATTTATTGTAATTAATTTATCAACATTTTTTCCCAAATTTATTCTGATGCATGAAATGTCATTTAAAAGACTGTCCTTAGCGGTTTACAATTTTCAAAGCAGCATATCATTGTTATTTTATGACATTATTAATATATAAAAAAACATTATTTTACTGTAATGTATTGAAAACTGGAACAATCAAAAAATAAAATGACCTGCTCCAGCATAAAGAAAAAAAAGGGTCATAGAAACATCATCGCCTTTTCTTCCGGCGATGGTTAAGAATGTAAACATCACTTCTGCTTTGTTTGCTGGAGATATTGACCGGATTCACTACACTAATTGCCAGCAAGGAATCGTCAAAACATTCAAGTTCAGCCATTTTATTAACTTGCCACTCTTAATTTGTCTTGCATGAGTTTTACCGATTTTGACTAGATCTAGAATTATTATAAGCTTTAGCAATCCAGGTTACTCAATAAATTTAAAAAATCCAGAGCCTTAAATTTTTTTTCTGTAATTTTGTCTGATGTATTGGAGAGCCCTTTTTCACCTTATTAGGTCAAGCACTACATTGTATCTGTAATCGGTCATCAGCACCACATAATGGTCTCGGTGGAGAGATAAACTGAAAAGGGGGCTGCTTACAAGTTGCACCCAAATTTAGTTTACTTCTATGTTTGAGATCTATCCTTCATTTAAAGAATGTCTTCATGACAAAATGAGAAGAATTTCAATGTCTCAGTGTTACATATATTTTAAAACTGTACTATGAGTGGCTCAGAAGGAGGTATATATTTGTTGTTGTTGTAAAGTTTGTTTTTCTTCAGTGCAGTTGTGTGGCTCTGGAGTTAATTATGAATATTATTTTTGTGAAGTTTTACCATTTTTTTAAATGTAGTTATCTTCCCTACTTGTTGATTTGAATGGGCAATCATGCTTGTATAATATATATAAATATTTATAATTAATTTTTTTCCCTTGTAGGAAATGGAGACCGATCCTCCAGAGGATGAACACTTTCGGGTAAGTGAAAAAGACAATACAGATCTTAGCAAATATTTTTTTCTTTGTGACCTGAACTGTTTTGTTCTAGTATCAACTCTTTTTAAATTTTAGAAAATAGAAACAATTTTTTTACATATTTTTTTAAAACGTACCTTAAAAGGGATGGTTTTTAAACCATTTAATAAACTCGACATACTGTTTTGTAGCAGCTGCTTGCTAATTTTACCTGTTTCTGTTTTAAAAGGATTTATAAGGTGGCATCTAGGTTTGTTCCTAAAATTACTTTTATGATCTTTGAGTGTAATGAATGCTTCTTTTTCTGCTGTCGTGTTAATCCGATCTGCCAGTGACAGTTTGGTAACAATATTTTTGTCGACTCCGGTAATTTCATCTGTTCTTCTTGACTTGCTGGATTTCCTAAATTCTTTGTATAGTTCTTTCATTTATAAATGCTCGCACTGGTTTGGTTTTATTCTATAGTAATTATTAGTTTTATATGCTGGGACATACATATGGTCATCTTTCTTGATATGGTCTATGTCGTTCTTGAGTTGATGTTGAAATTTGTTTGATATGTGTTTAAATTTTATGCTTTCGATGAGTTTCGTTAAATCGTTTTCAAAGTCTTTCAGTTTAGATAAAATTGACGGTGCTTTTGTGGAGTTGAAGCCATATGTTTCTGTATCTTGCTGTTCGATTTTTGGATTCAGAAAAAAGAATGTTCCCCAGCGTAGGTTTTTTATAAACGTTTCCGACTTGCTGATAAGTGCTTTGGTGTACAGTTCTTTTCCATGAAGGGGAATATTTTTTGTTGAATAGTCAAATGTCCTTTTTGCTAAATCTAGGTCTAGATCCATTATGCTGTGAAAGTGCTCCACGTAAGGAGCTAATATTAAAAACACAAACCACCGGCCTTTACCCACAGTTATCGGAAGAGAGTCGTACGGGCTCGAAACTCCGGAGTCATGACAAACCAAAATTTAAACTAGGTAATCACTTTTGTTATTATCATTTTATATATATATATCCTCTTTACCTTGCCTATGTCTGTGTGGGTCAGTAGTCTTCATTTTAATCAAAGACTACATACTATTAGAGAGTTAGGAGCACTCTTAAAAAACTTATGGAATATTACAACTTTGGCTAATATCTATGTTTAACATAGTTTTACTAGAGAAGGTGAGCTTACATGTTTCCTCCGTGGTTTTCAGAGACAGACTCCTGCCGGAGCTGGAATCCTGAGTATTAAACTATCTCATGAGTAGGTCTGTGTGGGAAAAAGACCTCCCTGTCACTCATTTAGAAAGAATTATCAGACAAGCATCTCAGCAAAGCTTTATCTGAAACTCTGAGAGTTGAAAACTCAGGGAATTTTCATAGTATCTTTGGCAGAAGTTTGATTGCCAAAGGGAACTGTTCCATTTAAATTATCTCTTAAGTCCAAGCTCAAGGCTAGTTGAGGCCACTCTTAAAAGAATACAACCTGGAGAAGTTTACCAGGATGGCAGCCAGTACTATCTATATATTCTTGTATAAAAAGAAGCTTTCCATTTATATGTTTTAAGTGCACAAATAAACTTCAGATATCAAGAACTTTGGCTCTTAATCTCCTTAAAAATTAAAACCGTATTAATTATGAGAAGGAAACATTCAAAATATAGATAACCTTTGGTGATTCTGTAAACGTCTCAACAAGCAAGAAATCTATCATCTCCCATTGATCCATTACAATTATCAAAATTAATGTGTAAAAAAATGCAAGGGAAACCATGGTAAAGTTAGTTGTAAGATACTACTTCATATTTGCAAAATTAAATAATCTTAATTTAAAAAAGAACAGCTATGGCAAAGAACCCGACATCTGACTCAAAATGCAAGTCATTATAAATAATGTAAAAACGTAAAGAAATGAATAAGCAGCAATTTGTGGAAAGAAGAAAATAAAAGCTAAAAAAAATTTTTTGCTATGGGTAACTACTGGTTCATCTGCAAATTATACAAGTTGTGAGATCTGCAAGTTTGCACCTATGTCTATGATACTCTGTTAGCAAGAAGGAATGCAGGGGGAGGATAGTGAACCATTTGAACGTAGAAGTCTTCAGTCGCTTAAGCTATGATTTTCACAAGAGGTCAAGGAAATTTGGTACAAAAAAATCTTGAAATACAATTTTGCACTATTTTGTTGAAGAAGTATGAATGTAACAGAAAGAAAGCTCAACCAGTTCACAAAATGGCTTGATAGCGTGCTTAAGTGTGACCCAATTACAGATGTACAAGAACTAAACAGCTTTTAGAAAGAGCTCCACAAAAGCAATGTAAAGCAAAGGGGAAAGTGTTTTGAAAATATTATTACTAAAGCACCAGCGAACTGATGATAAACAAACATCCTAGAGCAGTTGGTCAACTACCAATCCTGCAACCTGTGCCTGCGAAGCAGAGAACATCTAATTCACATCAATCTACTCATCATTTGTTGATACATCTGAAGTTCATTTTTATATCATTGTAAGCGCAATGTTTTCTTTATTCTCTGATGTAAATTTTTTTTAAAATGTAGGCTGCGATTAAAAGTTATTTAAATTTCAAATTCATATATACTTTTTCACAGTCCGTTTGTTAAAATAGCTTATTTTCAACTGCACATTAGTAAGTGACTGTAAAAGCGGGTAATACACATTGCATACATACAGAATTGTTTCAGAGAAATCAGCTACTTGTCGCCTGTATACTCCCCATTGCTATTCATTTTTTAACGTTTATTTGTCTTAAAGTGAGAAGAAATTGTAAAAACTAGAACCAAAAATTCACTGGCACAGGTCAATTTTTACTGACCATTGACCGCAACTTGACCCTGGTGGGCGCATGAGAGGTGATACTAATGGCTTTCTGCCCAGTCAACTAAAAGTTTAGTAGTGGCATACGGGTTACCAAAGTGGGTGGTCTAAAACAATACCAACAGCACCTTTTTACATATAATTATACAGTACTTTGTTCCCAAGATAAATCATAAACCATTGAATTCTTACATCAAAATTTCTTGAACATTTTGCAGGTCATATATATATATATATATATATATCCTTTTAAAAAATTTGATTAAAATGGTACCAAGATAAATCAAACTTAAATGGCAACATCATCGTGGGAGCCAAGCTTCTTTACTTTGATATTTTTTCAAATGTTGAAACAATTAAAATGCAGTCTGAAAGTGGTAAAATTTTATTTTCAACATTGTTTAATGATTAAAACATTATTTTTATATAAAGTTCATTACAGAAATGCTAATGCTTTTATTATGAAGGTATTTCCCTCTTTACAAATTTTTACCTCAGCAATGTGGCAACAGAGCATCTTTAGTTAATATCTCTTTTTGCATATTGCAAATTGTTTTTATTACACATTTTCTTTCTTTTACAAATCTGACCACTGGTTAAAAAATGGTATCTATTGGTTACAAAAATAAGCAAAAAATTTAAACATTGTACTAGTTGTCTGCCAATTGAACATCAGAAGGAATAATTGTAATGATAATCCTGATTACAGTAATTACATTTTAGTAATGAAAAAAAAAAGTGTTTTGTCGCGATTGCAAAATTTAAATATGGCATAAAAGTAAATCTGAAAGTTTCATAGAAAGAAGAAAAAAAATTGACTTTATTATTGTCATAATTAATAAGAGTTGTAAAGGGAAACCAGTAGTATGAATAATAATAATGATGATGATGGCGCCGCCGCTGCTGCTGTGGCAAAACAGCGGAAGCGATGAGCCCATACAATATGGAGATCAGTATATTAAAACATGCAGGGCTGTGTTTTATTCTGCAGACCTGCTGCCCCTCTTTACAGCTGGGAAGGAGAAATCAACCATTTTTTTTTTACTAAACCTTATATAGTGTTTTCTTTTCCTTTGTATTTTCAGCCGTTTGGTGGACAGGGCAATAGGCTTGATGGCAAGAAAAAGGGTACAGAAACAAACAGCTCTACTTCTGTTCATGTGTCTCCACCAAGACGGTAAGATCAGTGGTTCAATTTTTTTTTTCATATTTACTTTTAAGCAGAAGAGAGAAATGAAATATTTCAATACTTCCATGGCTGAATATGAGCCATTCTAAAAACACAGGATATTCTCGATTATAGATTTGAACTTGAAAAGCTTTAGTTAGATATGGGCTTTTGCTATATTAATTCAGATACAAAGACAGCGCTAACAACACCAATTGTTTGGTGACTTGTTGGATATGTGGCATAAAACAAAGTGTGTGTGTGTGTATATATACATATCATGGCGTAGAATTTGGCCCGAATTCCTGCATTTTAGCTCTCAGCAATGACTGTTCAGTCTCATAACCTACTTGGGAGACTTAAACCTAGTTACGGCCGGTCCCACCACAGCCATAAATCGCTGCCCTGCAGTGTGCATGCTGGCCCATGCTATTGGAGAAATTGGGACCAGAACTAAAATTCAAATTGCTTTATACCACTCTGTTTCCAAACCTTTCGAAGTAACACCAATATTCTTGTTCTCACTTTTATCTGTAGAATGAAATCTGAAAGATGCAAAAAATTTGGTGTTTTTATCAATATTTTTGTAAGCTTTATTTAAAAGTGAAGACCACTACCTTTAATATACAGCTTTGAAACTTACTTTGTAGAGGTCAGTGTTGATTGTTTAAAACCCCCAAAAAACAGCTCATTTGGATTTACGTAAATTTTACTTTAAAATAATATAATCTTTACAATGTGATAAAAAAAGTTTTAGTAAGAAATTTCTAATTTAATTTTGCTTCTACTCCAAGTGTTAGAATTACTCAAAAACATTTATTGTATTGAAAGGCATACGTGTTGCTTGAATGAACTGTGCCGTTATGCCAGAATATTTGTGTAAACACAAGGGAAAAAAATAGAGTAAAGGAGTGTCCATAATAATAACTTGATCTTAAAGTGACATTATAAACAAGCACCAAATACATGTATAACTTGATAGAAGCCTTTCTTGATTTTCAATCTCATAAACCTCTCATGCTGAAAACAGGGGCAGTTGCTCGTTACATCATACACAAAACCAAAGCAACACAGCTAAATACCAGAAATTCAAGCAGTAATACTAGACAACTACTTATCAGTTAAAATAAAAAAAATGTTCCCACTCTAAGTTATGGGAATCATTAACTAATGTCGTAAATCCGAATCTGTTGAGAGATATTTTTAAAACATTCATCATGGTCTAGGTTTAAATTACCGTGAGGCTAGAAATTTCTGCAAGGCAGTCCACTTTTATGCACTTAATTCAAAATTTCACAGCTTTTTAATAGGCGTTTAAAAGTGTCTAAAAACAGATTGGGAGTGTACAGAATTCGCCGATTTCCTTTATTCCAAAGCAGCACCTTCTAGAGAAACACAAAAATACTGGACAGGACTAGGCCAGTTTGACGAGCAGGGCATGCAAAACAGCCACCAGGTGATTTCACAACTAGAAAAGTACATAGCGCCTAGATTCTCAAACTATTTCAAAGAAAAAATTACATCCTCTATTATCAACAGATCAACTTAAAGTGGCACCTGCTATGCAAAACTAAACTGTAATTGTTAATTTATTGTATATTAACAGTGAAATAGATGCATACCAATCCACAAACTATATATATATATATATATAGATATAGAAGATCTTACCTAAAATTCTCTTCATACAACAAGTGTGTCCTCCGCTTGAAACACAAGTGTCGTATGAAGAGAATTTAAAGTAAGATCTTCTATATTTATTTAAAGCTTCAACAGTTGAGCACTCTTATCAATTGCTCCAAGTTATTTTCAAACTATATAGCTCCAACAAGATTGTTGAGCACTTTTGTGGAAAAAATTATAACAGATCTAGACCTAAACCTAAGCTGAAATCCCGACCAACCACTAGAGCAAAAAATATATCAGTATGCAGTGAAAAACAACATATTAAATCCTTGATAATCAAAACAGAACAATTCGCCAAAAACATCTGATGGGAAGTGTTCTTCTTTCTCAACCCTGGCTTGTCAATAGAGTCGCATATCACAAGAGAGGACAAAAACATTGTGTAGCGACTGGAATCGGTGACAGAATAAACATTACAGTGAAAAAAGAAGCATTCATTTCTCTCAAAGACCAGAAACTAAGCTCATAAATCCTTGCAAGCCCGAGCTTGCTAACACCAGCTAGCAGATGGTGGAAAAAATTGTTCATGACGTCAAGTCGAAAACAAACATTAACCAGTGGAAAAGCACAAATGATGCTATGAACTGGTTCAACAATATTGACAACAAGAACAGTCACAAAATGATCTGTCTCAACATATGCGACTTCTATCCGTCCATATCAAACAAACTGTTCCAAAATGCACTAAAATTTGCCTTCTAATATTTGGTAAATATAATAAACACACCAAGAAAACAACTCTATAGAAGGACGGCAAACCATGGTGTAAAAAAATTTCAAATTGCGACGAAACCATGGGAAGCTTCGTCAGTGCTGAAATATGCGAACTAGTAGGATTATTCCTCCTTTCGCAGCTCCAACACCTCAACATCAATGTAGGACTTTACTGAGATGATGGGCTCATTATAACTAAACAGACTCCTAGAATTGTTGAAAAGTTAAAAAAAGAAATATGCAAGATCTTCAACGAGAATGGGCTAAGCATTACAACTGATGCGAATAAAAAAGTGGTAGACTTCCTAGACGTCACCCTCAATCTGAATACAGGACTATATGAATCATATAAAAAACCAAACAGCACAATCAACTACATCCACCAGGATAGCAGAAAAACTGAAAAACTTGCCTAAAGGGTATAGAATTACGTCTCTCAAACAACTCCGCTAATTTTAATATTTTCAACAAGACAGCAAAACCATACAACGCCGCACTAAGACGAAACGGTCATAAACAAAAATTAAAATATATGAAAAACGAAAAGCTGTCAAAACAAACCGCAACAATGTCACTTAAATGAAGAAAGAGATGAAACAAAAGAAAGAGATATCATCTGGTTCAACCCCTCCATTCAGTGTAAATGTCACCCCCAATATCCGAAAAATATTTTCGGACTCCTACACACGTGTTTCCCAACAGACAACAAGCTGCACAAATATTAAATGAAAACACCACAAAGTTAGGCTATAGCTGCATGCAGAATATGCAACAAATAATTTATAGCCACAATAAAACAGTCCTTGAATCTACATAGATCAAAGAAAAACAAGGAAAAACTTGCAGCTGCAGGGATAAAAAATCCTGCCTGCTCAAATGCCAATGCCTCCAAAAGAAAGTGTTATGTAAAGCAACTGTCCAACATAAATCTTTGAAAACACAGAATACTTACATAGGAATAACAGAAGATGAGTTTAAAACCAAATACAACCAGCACACTTCGAGCTTTAGACTTAACCACAACCCCCCCCCCCCCCAAAAAAAAAAACAAAAAAAAAACAGCCACAACTTTAAGCGACTTTGTATGGAAACTAAAGGAATCAAAAACTGAATACTACTTATCATGGGATATAATCGAAAGGGCGTAGCCATATTCAGCTGCAACAAACAGATACAACCTATGCATAGCAGAGAAATATTTCATACTAAAAACAAAACCAAGTCTCAACAAAAGACACCCTTGTCCTCCGTTTGAAGTCCAGTGACGTATAAAGAGAATTTAAGGTAAGATCTTCTATATCTATGAAAAGCTCCCACAGTTGAGCACTCTTATCAATTGTTCCAACTTATTTTCATACTATATATATATATAGATATATAATTATATTATCATAACTTTGGTCAAGTCTGAACCAGTAATTAAAGCAGTAGAATGTCTATGCAATCTCTGGCTATAAATAATATGAGATTCTTAAACTTGTGGTTGGCAAAGTAAAATTGACCAACCAAAATATAAAAAATAATGTTGTGTTCAAAAAAAATTTTTTTCTTTTTTCTCCTTCCCAATTTTGTTTGGCTCATATTTAATAAAGTTACTTTTTTCTTTTTTTTTTCCACCTTGCAGAGGAATTCCAAACTACAATTTCAAACGGGGAACCATCTCTTTTATTCGATCTGTGAAACCTGTGCAAAATGGAAATTCAGAAGAAGGCAAAGAAGATACATTTGAGGCCTTTTCTGGGCACGGGCAAGCATTGAAAAAGAAGAACAGAAAGTGAACAGACAGCTACTTCCTGTGCTTGTATTAAGGTGCTGGTGTTGAGTGGGAGATTTGTCGGGAGATGAATTTCCATTTGCCAGCCATATAGGGTTACAATAGTGCTAGTCACTAAAAGAAATACTGTTCTAGTGACTGTATGATTTGGGATAGAGTTCCCCCCCCCAAAAAAAAAAAAGTATTACATTTACACATGAACTTGATCATACAGGTCTTTTGATGTGACTGAGCAGAACAGATGCATACCGGTATATCGTGTTCCTGTGTAGACTATAGGAGGGCACCAAAGTTTAAGTGTAATGATGTCAAGATTAAATAAAGAGGGCAAATATGTGGCTTAAGTGTGTTGTTATGCTTTGTAAACATGGACTGTGTGAGGACTTTCATGTTGCTTTTATGTTTAACGATATAGATTTTTCTTGATTCCCTGTTCAAGTTGCATTTTTTAAAGTTAGAATGAATGCTTACCAAATTTTCATACCGGTAGTACCTTTATTGGCATTCGGATAAAAAAAAATATTGAAAAAAAAAAAACAGATATGTATGTGTGTGTAGAATCTATATTTGATGGAAATGAAATGGAAAGAGATTGGGAAAGAACAGTGAGGCATATTGAAAGCAAATTCTGACTTGCAATTTTGAAGTAAAACTAAATCTAAAAAGTGTCTTCAATCTTCTAAAGTTTTTAGATTTTTTTTGTTTATACATTACTGGTCAAATTAAGCCAAAGCTCTACTTTTTTGTTTTGCTTTGGGTTTTTTTTTGCAGTACATAAATTAAAGTTATTCTATCACATAATGCAACTTGTACTTGACAGCATATCAAGGCCTAACAGTTGGGTTGGACTTAAATCTTAATCTAAAATTCAGGCAAGTTCTATTAAAAAAACTTCAATTAGTCTTTATTTTAAAACATTTTGAAAAAACATAACATAATTATTCAATATTACTAAACGTATACATGTATTCAAATCTACTGAAACAAGATATTGTTACTGGTCTCATAACCCGCTGGGTTGAACAATGGGCCAGCTGGCTCTTGTGGGCATTGCCTGAGTGACAGGATGTTGTCGGCCCAACTCTTCTTCTGTCAGCTTCATCTTCTCTTCCCCTGGACTGTTCCTGTGGATTGTCTTTGTAAGTCCTTCTGAGCATGTTATGTGCCCATACCATCTATAGACCTGAATGTCTTCCGACAATTGTCTGAAATCCGACAATCGCGCCGAGACCAATATTTGTCCGGCAGTTGATAGAGGGTTTAAGTAACCCTTAAAATTATCTTTAATTCTGTGCGCACCGCGCTTCCGGAAATTTTCAGACAAATTTGGGTTGGACCACATTCAGGTCTACATCTGAGTTTCCTCTTTTTAACCATGATCTGTAGATCTTCATAGGGACGCACTTGTTGAGCAGACTTCTTTGTTGGTGACATGGCCCTTGTATGAGATGCCAAGGAGTCTTCTGAGACATCTCATTTCTACTGCTTGGAGCCTCCTTTGTAGGTCTGCATTCAGTGTCCATGCCTCGCTTGCAATCAGCATAATTGGGATGACTAACGCGTGTTGAAGCTTCACCTTGGTTCCAAGAGGGATGTTTCTGGCTGTCCTTATGGTTTTCAGTCTTGCCATAGCTGTTGCTGTATGTGCCTCTCTTGCCAGGATTTTGGTCTTCAATCCTTCCTCACTTATGATTGTTCCAAGGTACTTGAAATGGTCAACTGTCTCTGTTTTTTTTCGTTGACAGTTATCTTGGTGGTGATTGGCTGGACACTGTCATAAGCTTAGTCTTTTCCGTGCCAGGCTGCTTCTGCCCAAGACACACTACATGAAGATGAACAATACGAACCTGAGGATTCTATGAAAGATATATAGCCAGCATCAACAAAACATAAATCATGTCTTCATTTATTTTAAGAAAGCCTTCGATAGAGTTTGGCATTACGCTCTTTGGGCCACCATGAACAAATTCCTCATGGGCTAGAAGCTGATCCTCACCACCAAGGAACTTTACAAAAAGGCTACCAGTGCAGTACTTATACAAGGCAAGGTAGGGAAGTGGTTCCACACCTCAGTTGGAGTCCGACAGTTCGAATTCTTGGATATTTCGAAGTCGCTTAATTTTACCAAAAATTTCTCTATTTAAGCTTCATTAAGAATATCGGTTAGTCCAAATTTTGAAATAAGGATCTGTTTATTTCGAAGCGATTTTGGCTTAATTTTTTTATTCTGACACAGTGAAAGCACTTTTCCAGGCTTGTAAAACAAAGTACATGTAGTACTATGCTCCGCGCAGCAAGCAATTCTGGTGTGTGTGTGCCCACCTACTTTACAGGCTGTAATAAGGCTACAAGAGAGAAAGGGGTTAGCCCCCCCCCATTCCCCTGCACACTTGTACGACAATCCTGATCTATCATTCACATTTTTTTTTTTTTAAATCTTTTTCTCTATGTATTGTGATAATTCGAAGTCATTTTTTATCCAAATGACTTCGATATAAGCAAACTCGACTGTATATTTTTATTGTACTTTCAATAATTCATAAAAAAATTTTTTGAAAACTTTTGTCATGGTGAACCAAGTACAATTTAAAAGAGTCTTCTCAGAGGTTTAAAATTTTCAAAGCGGGTGATGCTTTTATTTTAAATATGAATATGTAATATATGTTATTTTACTTTAATTGAGTTGGAAATGGAAAAAAATGAAAAATAAAAAATAAAAATAAAACTTGACCTACTTCAACATAAAGACAAAAGCTTCATGGAACTGGAAGACATGCCATTCTGTTCAGGCAAGTAGTAGTGATTTGATTGGTCAGTATTTTAAGAACACTGTCATCAATGCATTTTCCGCCGAAGTGGCGGTTGCAAATGTAAATATGTAAACGCTATCTCTGCTTCTTTTGCTTGCATTTCGTTCTCCGGTACTGTTTTATATCCAATATATTGACCAGATCATTCATTCATTGTCAAAAAGAAGCTATAGAAAAATCCAAGGTAACCAATGTGTTAACTTGCCACTAGTCTTAAATTGTCTTGCATAAGTTATAAGGATTGTGATTAGATCTATAACAATTACATTAGCTTAAACAATCTAGGGCAACCTGATATTTTTTTTTTAATCAAGATCCTTAATTTTTTTTTTCTCCGTAATATTGTCTTAGCAGTTGCACATTTCTAAAAATTTTGCATTGTAGAGAACTCTTTCACCACATCAGGTCGAGCTCTATATTGTACATGTATCTGTAATGGGTCATCAGTACCACATTATGGTGTCGGTGGAGAGATCAATTGAAAAGAGAGCAGTTTAAAAGATTGCAGTAAAATTTAGTTCACTTTTTTTCTACTTGAGATGTCTCCTTTATTTCAAAGAATGCTATAATAAGATGAGAAGAATTTCAATGTCTCAAGGTTCTATGTATTTTAAAATTGCACTATGAGTGGCTCTGAAAGATGTATGTAAAGTTTGCTATTCTTAATTTGCAGCAGTCTTCCCCAGCTGTTCAATGCTGTAAAGTCTTCTTTACTTCAAATGCAGTTGTACGTCTCTGGAGGATTATAAGTCTGTTATTTTTGTGAAGTTTGCATTTCTTCAATGTAGTTGTCTTCTCCACTTGTTCATTAGAAACAGGCAATCACGCTTGTGTTCTTTAAATACACTGACTGATGGGGACTGATCTATTTCCAAACTTTTCGGGTTTTATTTTACTTCATGTAGGTTTCAGCAAAGGTACACAAATTGCTTGTATTGGCAATAGCGTTTACAAGTTCTCAATGGAATAAGTTTCTTTTGGGTTAGAATAATAGAAATGAAATGAGAAACATCTCGCTAACTGTAAATGAGAGCTTAAACAATGAAACTGATTGTTTCCTTTCATAAAAAGTACATGTACTCTACACACTTGGTTTCATGGTCCATTTCCCCACTATAATTGTAGGCCGATCACCACACTCCCAATGACTCTCAATAACGATCTCAAGATACTGCAAAATCGGAGCATCTCTCTCACATCACAAAAAGACCTGGAAACAATAAGAAAGATTGCAGAAAGAAGACAAGAATGGACTACCTTCACCGCAGACATAAAGAGGGCTGCCGAAGCTGCGAGGTCGGACGACACTCCTAGCGGAAGGCCTTAATAATAATAATATAATTGGGGAAAATAGAATTTCGAGACTAGCCTATGAGATTGTGTCTCAAAATCTTTGAGATAGCAATCTCATTTTAGATAAAGCAGTAGCACTTGGAAAAGCAAAGAAAAGTGCAAAAGGACAGCTATTAGAGTTGAATATATTGAGAGAAACTGTAAATGAGGCAGTGAAAGCACAAAGTAAGACCAGATCAAAAGACACAGCGTACACAATATCACCATAAATCTAAAGAATTCTTGTGCCAACCACACTACCTCTGCAGCTACAGGGTAAAGAGTAGACACAAAGCTCTTTTTTTTTTACACAAAATATATGTGCTTTTTGTTTTACAATAATAAGTTATTTTTTTATGTCGTGAAATTATGTAACAAAAAGGGAGAGAGAAAAAAATATCAATTTTATACATGTAATTTTGTAATGGTGAGAGGGGAATACTGTATACAGATAGACCGATTTTGAAAAAAAAAAAAAAAAAAAAAAAAAAAAAGAAAAAGTAGAGAAAAAAATGATTAGTAAACTGTAGAGAGAGAGGAAAAAAAAAAGGAAAAGGAAACAGTATGCACTTTGCACTTTATTTAGACAGATTTAAAAGAGGAAAAAAAAAAAAGAATAAATAGGCCTATGTAGACGGGTACGAAATTTAGTGACCCAAGGCATATTCGCCTGCGAGGCGTTAGTCTCTGATAATTGATATCAGTGACACACACAGAAGAATAGAGGAAAAACCCGTGATAAAAGGCCAAAAAAGTTCTGCAGATGGAAAGGTGGGAGATGAAGAGAGAGTTTTTAATGCAAACCAATACAACACTATAAATATAATTGGGAGTCAACGGTGACTCGAACCTTCCAAAACATGTCGGGCAAAGTGGAACTGGAAGTTTAACGTTTCAATCGAAATGAAAGTAACATCAATTTTCAATTCGGCGACCTATTGGTTGCTCAAAAGTATGAAAAAAAAAAATTAATTAGTACATTGAGAACGTGAGATTATGAGAAAACGAAAGAAAGGAAAGAGATTAATCAACTCTAATGCTATGAAGATGATATTATAATGTTCCTTATTTGATTTGAGAGGTGATGTCGATCGTTCTAATACTTATAATTACAAGGGCTGATTTAAAAAAAAAAAAAAAAAACACTAGGCTGGTGCGGCCCTAAACGTTTCATTTCCAACTTTTTTCCTCCTGACTTGAACTGAAAGACCTTGTCACTGATTCATCTACTTTATTCATAATGAACACTGAGCGACATTTTGGTTACAAACAAGCATAAACAAAACTACAAGTATCTAGATCTAGTTAAGGTAGAATGCATTCACACAATAAAAAATACCAATTCTAGCTCAACACATTTGAGTGTCTCGCAACAGTTATAAGTGACAATGCAGCGCAAACTTTACAGTACAACAACACAACTACAACAGATTAGCAGGAGGCTCATGGGAGCTATTAAAAGAAATAATTAACAAAAGAGAAAGTTAAGAATGGGTAAGCGTAGGGAACTAGGGATAACTTGGCCGGCAGGCCCAATGTTTTTTAGATGCCCGTTATTATAACAACACACCATCTTGGGCACTCTCCCACTGGCCTGTCTCACCCTTCTGTGTTTTCAGTAATACCGTATTTCCAGTTTGTACTAAATTAAAATTAAAGTAATTTTTTTTTATTCACACCTGGTTTCAAACAAAGATAAAAGAAAAATGATATAATTATTGATATTTACACTTATTAAAGATTCAAACTCTTGGTAGAATCGGCGTAGAGACCATAAAGGCCTGCATGTATTAATTCAATTCATAAAAGAGAATTTGCCTCAAGATATAAAAAAATAAGTCACCGGCTTGGTTTATAGTTACGGAAACAAGGGTCACGTTAGGGTTGTGGTCCAATTTTCGTAGTACAGATCCTAATTCTTATAGAGCAGTCGGGCAAATTCACGTTTGCCCACCTTAGGCTGACCAGGGCTTGGCACCAAGTTCAGGTATCAGAAGAAAATGTGGCGCTGTTCGAGCTGTCACTATTCCGGCGCGCGGAATATAATTATAAATCAGTCACTCTGTGCTCGGAAAGGCCCGCTTATATTTTAACCTCTGACTCAGTGCAAGTGTTTCGTTTGCGCATTAACCATGCATTACTCTTGGCCAATAAGTCAAAAAGAGGGTGGATTCAAAGCGCGTCCTGTCGCCTGTGTGAGCACCGAGTCGAAGACGTCGACCACGTACTGCTTGATTGTCCAGCACTGGATGACTGCCGGAGCCACGGCTGGGGGTGCCAGGACCGAGCTGCAGTCCTCTGGTCTGAGCTTTCCGTGCTCGTGGAAGCGGCGAAACTAGTAAGGGTGTATCTAAGGAAGACGAAAGAGTAGCGTACCGGAGCGCTACCGACGCGAAAGGGCGGCACGACCAACCTGAACGTCAGAATGCATGTAAGATGTGACCAGTTTCAGACCTGAGACGGGAAGGGAAGAAGTTGGTCTCTCGGTACCGTAAGTGGGATTCTACCTCTGAACCACTGACGTTGAGATATTTTTAGTATTTGCTTGTTGTTTATTTTTATTTTTTTAAACATACGTGTATTTATTGATTTTAGCTTTATTTTGGGCTTTATTGTCTTTCTCTACAAAATGACCTCTCTTTAGCGATAAAAACAAATGGGGCACGGCCCACTCCACAGGTTAATGAGGAAACGCAAATGTCCAGACTGAGCAAAAACTTCAATTTTTTTTTGTCCTTTCTTTTCAGTAGTTCCTAGGGTCGTCTGACATATTAGTTTTGGTCACAAAAAACTTCCTTTCCATGACAACAAGCATAAAAAAGGGTGCCGTGCCAGCATCTTCCCTGGCCTATATAAACAAATTTATAACTTTCGTGTTTAATTTTCTATTGAGATTTAAGCCAACAAAATTTTCAAGTTTCTTAATACATAAAAATGGCGAAACTAAGACAGTTTTATTTAACTAAATTCCGGCCTGCAATCGGCGCCTCCCCGCTGTGGACTGAGGCCGTAAGAGATTATTCAAAATGCAATCTTTCATTATCATAATTTAAAAATAAATCACTAAAATAATACATGTATGAGGCATCCATAAACTTACTCTGTAATTGTTTTTAAATACATAAATCCAAAATATAAAGGTGCACCATACATATCTAGACTTGGATCTCGATCTATATGTCTACATGTAGTTCGAGTACGTCTGATTAAAACGCCCGAAGCAGTGACTATTGTGCCGTTTACATAAGACTACTAGTGCTAGATCTAGATTTAGAGATTTACAAAGTATATTCTTTATGCAATACATGTAATGATAGCGAAGCCAGTGATTTCAAGGCCTAGTCTATCCGATGCATTAGAAGCACGATATCTACATATATAGTCTTTGTCAGATCAATTAACTAATTTTTTAATATAGATCTACATTTTGAAATTTTAAAGCCATTGGTAGTAGAGTATGATTAACTAAAGGGAAGACAAAATCTCACGTTTTTTCAAGCACAGAAAATTTCTGCTAATTGAATCATGATATATATATATATATATATATATATATATATATATATATATATATATATATATATATATATATATATATATATAATTATATATATATATATTTCTATATATATATATGTGTGTGTATATATATATATATATATATATATATATATATATATATATACTCCAAACCTTTTCTAACTTTTAAAGAATAAAGAGAGCAATTATACAACATTTACTGCAAGAAATGGGAGAAGAAAATCTATTCAGTACCTCGAACAATTTTGCGAACAGAAGAAAAACCGAAAAAAAAAAAATTTGCATCACGTCGTGCATAAATACTTCTAGATTAGATCCTATTTCTAATGTACATCAACCTTGCAAAGAGTGATTCTTTTTTTTTTTTAAATGTTTGCTAAGTTTTCAAAGATGTATAATTATGCTGAAAATAACATTTGACAACAGTTTTCAACACAGTGTTCCATTAGAACACTTTTGGTTATAAGACAGTGTAAGTAAAGTTTCCACCCTCATTGACCAAAACAATTATGGCGGATATGTCCGGTATATTAATTTGTGGCCCACCCTGCCCATTTGCACGGGCCTCCCTTGATAGGATTAGGAGTAATCAAGTTCGTAAAGTATGGTCATTGGGTATGTCCACTTGCATCATGGATCTTAAGCCATCTCTCACTCTTGGGTAGCATAAATTTTAAACGTGGAAGGTGGTGGTAATTGGCACAATGTTGTAAGCCTACATAGAATAAAGTTTGGGGTTTTTTTTATATTTATTTATACCGTACCCTAAAAAAGGTAAAAATACCTATAATTATTTTTTGGTGTATGCAGTATAGTTCATAAAATCAGTTTGAACGACCATTAAAAGTATCCACTAATTCATAAAAAAGTGCTCAGATTAGACAAAGGTAGAAAGGGTGAGAAAGGCTTGAAATGAGGGGAAAAAAATTCGACCTCGTTAGCGCTGAGCCAACTCTTATACGCATTTCACTTTGCTCTTGGTCTCACGATTGTTTAAAGACGACTCGATCGGTTGCAATTTTTTTTTCTGTCATTCTGTAATGGAAACATTATGAATTTATTATTAGGTATCGGTATTATCATTGAGGAGAGCACATGTATCTAGAGGTATATAAAATGGAAGGCTAAGTGATCAAATCAGAGCTTTCTATAATTTAAACTAATCTTAATTGGATATCAGGAACTCAAGATTTGTATTACCATGGCAGTTAATGCAATACGATGAATGTATAGTCATTCCGGTTAATCGTGGGGGGTGGGGAAGAACGCATAAATCCCATCAAAACAAAACTGTTGCGCGTGGGGGAAAAAAACCCATCAAACCATACAAGTATAGAGGGTACATAATTATGATCTGCATAAAAAGTTAGTTTATACATCAACAATGCTCGCAAAGAGATAATATTTAGAAATGTTAATGAAAGTCTTGCTGAGAATTTGAGAGGCACAGGTCGCTGCAAATGCGACATAGTATACATAGTATATATAAAAATTTGTCTCCTAAGCTCTAAAATCATGTGAGACTGATGCGCGAAGTTTAAAAATAGAACTGGTTTTTCGACCAAGGGCTAACAGTCGCCAAACCTGTTTGACGGGATGGCACGGCACTTTTTTCCTGTGCGACCTACCCATAAATATAGCCACTTCATTGGGGCTCGCTATAGACGACAGACCAAGTTTTCAATCTTGAGGCTGAATGGTTAATGATACACAAACTGAACTGATATTATAAATAGACAGGTTGTGTTATTCTGTTCTTGGGCAGGGCCTTTCCGCCTGTGCGGCTAGTACATGCTTTTCGTATCTCACCTTTACAGTTCTTGTTTCGAAGTGGATTGACAAATTCAACGGCCTAGTTTAATCCTGTGATCAAGGTATGTAGATCTATAATCATCCATCGAAAAAAAAACAATAATTGCTAACGTATATTTAATTGCTCAGTGAAAAAAAATTATAATACCAGATGCCATCGGAAGGCCTTGATTTAGGTCTACTCTGAGTCTGGTTCTTGAAGGGGAACACAATCTTACACTAGTAAATTACAGCCAAGATCTAAATGCATGTAGTTCTAGTATCATTTAGCGTCCTTCAATAGAACTGAATCTAGATGTATGTAGGGCTCAGTGTTTCCTAAATTTAGAGAGTGAACTTCGACAATGATGCCGCATGAAATTTAATTTTACAGAAGGCCTATATTATTTTCTAAACAAATCATGATAATTTAATTATTGATACTGATCGACTGTGACCAAGCTTACTTATTCGATAGCCAATTTTGAGCCACTAAAAAGATTCTCATTATGCCCTCCTGATTTTGCTGCTGCTGCTGCTACTGCTACTGCTACTACTACTACTACTACTACTACTACTACTACTACTACTACTACTACTACTACTACTACTACTACTACTACTGCTGCTACTGCTACTACTACGGCTACCACCACCACCACCACCACTACTACTACTACTACTACTACTACTACTACTACTACTACTACTACTACTACTACTACTACTACTACTACTACAACAGCCACTGCTACTCCTGCTACTACTACTACTACACTACTACTACTACTACTACTACTACTACCACTACTACTACTACTACTACTACTACTACTACTACTACTACTACTACTACTACTTCTATGCTACTGCTACTACTACATCTATGCTGCTGCTGCTACTACTACTACTACTACTACTACTACTACTACTACTACTACTACTACTACTAAAACTACTGCTGCTGCTGCTCAACTACTCCCACTACTACTGCTGCTCAACTACTCCCACTACTACTGCTGCTATTGGTGCTACTACAACCACAACTGCTACTTTTTCTACTGCTACTACTGCTGATGACCAATGATAATACTTATTGTACTACAACAGCTACAACTACATTTTGTCAAGACTCAGTTGAAGAAAATCTGCAGGACAAGCTGGTGTCAAAGAAAAATTACAGCCTACCAAGTTATTAAGAGTTTGTGCAAAGGAACTAAGTTACAATTAAACTTATATTTCTTTAATATGTCCATCTTAACATCCTCTATACCCAGCCTCTGGAAGACCTCAAAAATAATTCCAGTTCGAAAGAAAAGCAGAAATATTGCAATGAATGCATTTTGGACCGATGACTTTAAAATCAATTGCAACGAAATGTCTAGAAAAAAACTGATATTGAGAAAA